>OY978009.1:9446813-9755405 GCA_963854515.1 Pandemis heparana
AATGCACAAAAGGATTAACCGCTAAACGGCTTCTTCCTCGCCAATTGTACTGTAAAACCATCGAAAAAAAATAGTTTCTTGTCCATTAAAAAAAAAATACCATTTTCTTCCAAAAGAAAAATGAGCCGCTAAAACTGGCAGGCGAGCAAAACGCATAGGTACATCTACATACAGCATTTGGTTTTCCGTTCAAACATCACTTACACGATCTCTAATAAAGGCTCAGTGTAAAATCTCATGTTTAGCGTCATTTGCGTTGGGGTCCATTGTTGAGCGGGTGCCGCCGGCCGGGTCGTCTCGAGATCAGTAGGAGCTGCCGCCGGACGGGGCTCCGTATTCCGAGGAGGGCGCAGACGCGGGCGCGCCGTACTCCTGCTGAGGAGCGGCAGCCGGGTAGCCTTCTTGTTTCTGAAACAAATACGTGGCGTTAAATATAGCGTCTCTACTATTTACATATCTCTTGTAGCTAATTGAATATAACCCCATCCATATAGTTACTCTGCTCTATAATTTTGTTGTTACTACAAATAAGTGTCACGAGTACATAAATAACGCTCTAATAATCTATACACCAAAGTCCTAGTGCCTCATAATTTAAAGCAATCTCAAAATTCCTCTGTCTATACTTAACTTACTATCATTTTGTACAGGGTGTCTATCTTAAGTTACGATTATCAGTTGGATGAAATTCATGCTTATGCTTGCGCTCAGCCTCAGAAAAAAAAAACGCAAGTTCCCTTCCATGAAAATTCAAAAATCACTTTCATTAAGTACTCAAGGTGGATGTCTATTAAAATTGAAGGCACCAGTGGTTCAAAATATGCTTTAGTTGTTATTGTTACAGGATCAATCAGCCCGTCATGGTAAGTAGATTCGTCAACAGATTCGGATCGTTTTGGCAAATGCAAAATGTTTAGATATTTTTAAGCAATTAGACCATCAGTCGATCAATCAATCGGGCATCTGAATCCCTCCGGGGTTGTGGGTGTCTATGGGCAGTGGTGATCGCTTACCATCAGGTGACTCACTTGCTCGTTTGCCTTCCTATTCGCATAAAAAAAAAAGACTGTTCAAATGTTTCAGTACTATTTTGTTGGTAGGCTAAACTAAAATATCTTCTGTCCATTTTTATGCCTTTGTTAGTACTTCGGCTTCATGATTGTAGTTGTGAAATAGAATCTTCTTATTTGTTATTGTTCCGTCGATGGTTGAATTAAGCTCAAATGTAGATATGTCCCCGCATGGCCCCAGTTGCCTTTAGAGCTAATAAATAAATCACCGAAGCACAAAGTTGAAAAGCTATTCTGAATTGCGGAATGTGCTTTGATTGCGTAACACTGCTATATTTTTTTCTGGGGCTTCATCTAGATGACCGAATGTGCCAGCAATTATAATGCTATTAGCACGAACTGGTCTGCATGCAGCAGTTACGCAATGAAAGCTACTTATTCTTCGTGCGTGTTGTATGTACGTGACGCGGGTACGAGTCGACAAGTGCCTAATCTACGGCCGCAGCCGGATATCGTATTATTAGAGATATGAAAACAAGCTCGTTCACATCACGCACGCCGTAACAGCATTTATAACACTGATCTACTTAGTTCCCGAAAAAGTTCTCATGAGTCTTATGACATGCCTGTTCATGCTGTAATTGACGAGCTGGATAACTAGAATTAGGTACTCATATATTAATTCCAGAAAATACTTGACTATTTTTCTACTACGCGTGTAAAATCGCATCACTGCTCTGAATTCGGTGTCGTGTTCCGATTTTGTTAAATATTTGATCTAGTCTGTAATACCTTTGCTTTTAAACAATATCCTAATGTTTGTACACTTTACAAATATCTATGAGGCGATACGAATTTATTCTGTTTTTAGTAATCCCAAAAACCGTGATTGGCGGAAGAGAAACCGACTTGCGTAGACATCGCGTAGCCACAGTTATAAATGTTACCTACTCGTAAGTACCTATGTTATCGAGCCATGTCATACCACTAGACTAAATAATTACTGTAACTGTATTCAACTTAGCTGTACGCGAAATACTGAAGTAGACTTGTGACAGTAGTAGTTCAATTGCATTACGACAGTAACTTATTGCACTTAGTAATTACTAGAATAATGTTTGTGAACGGTAGCGTCATGTAGTCTCCGGAGTTGCATCAACATAATGATGATCGCAGGTATGTTAGACTTATGCAGATTGTGTAGCGACTTCCTGGAAAATTCCAGGAAATGTTTGCGTCGACTTTCACAAAGGCGGCGTAGGCGCATCCCCGCTTAATCACCGCGACGGCTCAGCTCAATCTCATGCACAATTACAACTTGCACGCTTACTTAATAGAAATAATTCACTAACTACTTTTCTGTAGTGAAATAATAATGGGGCGTAATTTATGCTACCATAACGATTATTACCATCATTTTTGCAATTAAATTTTACTTAATTCCCACATTTTATTTCAATGTTAACCTACAAAATGGTTAACAAACAAAACGTTAATGTTTAGGTATGCATAACCCAACCCACCAATTTCTTAAAATTGCGGAAACAGTCCACATGTCAATAATATACAAACTCAAAACTAGCGCGTGATTCAAACAATGTGAAATAAACGGATCACTCAAATATCAAAGTCGAACACGGCTCGACAGGTTTCAGACTAATCCATAGTCTCTTTTCCCGGAGCGTTTAACTCGGTGGCAGCGAAACACTCACAATATGTTTTGTGTTCTCAAAACTTCGTTACGTTGCTGCCGAGGCAAATATCTATTCCGGAAAGAAGGACTACGGATTAATCCTAAACATGTCCGAAGTGTACAGTTGTACTAGAAATTTGGTCAAGCCCGACTCGCACTTGGTCGGTTTTTTGCGCTTTGTAGTGAGCGAAAAGTAGGAAAGTCTAGAATTACAAAAGTACTTTTTTTTCAAAGTTAAGTTTTTACTACTCGTATTTAACTTGTTTTCATATTTTTAAAAACTTAACAGAAATTAATGGGCTACAAAATAACAAGTTTTAAGTATAGTAAACTAAAAAAATAGCTTTTCAAAACAGAAGCTAAAGAAATGTTCTTTCGCCTACTTGTGAAAATTCTGCTCTTTAATTGAATATTGGAAATAAGCTAGTATAATATTCAGTTGGGAAGTATTTTATATTATTTCATTGACATGAGGAAGACGATAGAAAAATCACTTTATTATTTAAAGCACTCATTAATTAAGTAGGAGATAGGGTGGTTTTATATTGTGTTATTTTTAGGGTTCAGTAGTCAACAAGGAACCCTTGTGGTTTAGATATGTCCGCCCGTCCGTCCGTCTGTCTGTCCACGGCTTAGCTCAGAGATTCTTAGTACTACAAAGCTGTAATTTGGCTTAATAAATTATATACGCCAGCAAAGTGGTAAAAGAAAAATTATAAATAAAAAAATTATGATAACTTGATGATACATATAAATAAAAATGAATCGTCGTAATGTATGTACGCGCATAACTACCAAACGAGTGCACCGAATTGGATAATTCTGTTTTAGTTGTGTTTGTTACTGGACAGGGTTTGTATAAAATAAAACTTTGAAAAAAACATTTTTTTTTGCTGCGGGTGCGAAGCCCCGGGCAACAGCTATTAACGAATAAATATTATTATCTAATTTAGATTGCGGACTAATTATATTATATGTACCTAATTAAGTTGACATAATTTTAATAAAGGTTACATACCTGTGTCTTGTATCTGATGAAGTAGACCTCTGGCTTGGCGGGTTGCGTGGGCGCCGGGGTCGGGATCACGATGTCGGGCTGTTCCTCGGGCTTCTTCACTAGCACGTACACAAGAGTCTTCTCCTCGTTCTGAGGCTGCACCGGGATGATCGGCGCGGTCGGGGTCGGTGGGGTCGGCGCCTTGATGAACACTATCTTGTAGTGCTTCTGCGGAGGAGGCACGTAGATCGGCTTGCGAGCAGCCGGGTACTCATTATCCGGGGGTGGAACGTGGACGTAAACGTGCTTGTGCACGATCGGCTGCTGCTGCGGCGGTCCGTACTGAGGAGCGGGTGCGCCGTACGAGGACGAGGGCGCGCTGTACGAGGACGAGGGAGCTCCGTACGACGTCGGAGGCTCCGGCCGCGCCACCACGCACGCCGCCACCGCCGCCAGCACCAGCGACTTCAGTACCTGCACACACAAATTTGCATTTCAAAATATGCAAACAGTAACCTAATTCTCTGTGACTGAACAGTTGAGGATCAGAGGAAAGGATATCACACTGACACTGGCTCGAACACATCGATGATGATACTAAAGCACCCATAATTTCATATCACCAGATCACTAGGTCATGAATCATTAATCACAGCACTGTATACCGTGAATTACACCTACCGTTTTGTCACACATCCTGGTAACACGCTTTGAGCAACACGCAGCTTTAGGTAGTGTCCAGTGTTCAGGCGCCACCTGTGTTTATAAGAGATGCGCGCTCCATATCCGGAGGAGGGGGTACTTTCGATGGTTCACATGTACGTACCTTACGCAATGCGATGGTGCTCACGCGCCGCCCTCCTACGACTACGGTGCACAACTCGTCGTAGCTACGTTAAGAGGGCAAGGGATACTTTTTTTTCTATTTTCTATGGTCGAGGTATCCATCTACTTACTGTCGTTTTTCTACTTTATTCAACAATAAAGTACAGGGGGGCTACCATGACGTCTTAATGTGATTAAATTCCGATTCAGTTTAGGTTGACTCGCTGTCACATCATACTAAAAATGACAACTAAAACCTGAACTGAGTCGGTTTTGAATCGCATTAAATGTCATGGTAAGGCCCCTGTGTTTCTAGTTACCTAACGTGTTTGACAGTTGCCGCGTTTCGAATTAAATATGGATGAAAAAGTATATTATTGGGGATGAGAGCGAGTAGTGATGCTCGATGCAGCTGTTGCGCTTGCTCTCGATCTTAACAACATTATTTTTCATTCATGTTTATTCAGAACACGGCAACTGTCAAACACATTAAGAAAGTAGAAACACTGTATTTACTTATTATTTAATTACCAACCCTATCAACTGTATTTGCAAATTTATTCGCTTAAGAAACGTACCTATCACTTATAAATCGGGTTGGTAAAAAAAATCTATCCAAACCCAAGCAACACACGCAAGACGGTGGACCAGGGCTAGTAGGTAGATTATAATATTTATAATATTAAAACTGTATTTTTTTACATATACATACTCGTATGTATGTTATTGCTACTACGAGTGAGTAGATAAATTATAGTTTATGATTTTATATTTAATTCGTTGCGGATTATCAATTTTACGAGAAATCATAAATGAACGTAAACCAGTTACCTTGCTACTCCGCTAGCTCACGTGCAAAACATATACGTATGTTCAGCACAAACATTCCTATAAGTACGTACTACATACGGTCAAGTGCAAAAATAAGTATCGATACGAACTTCTCAAAAATATGTACCATGACCTTATTATAAGCCGGTGTAAGAGTGTAGGTATGATACTTTATTTTTCAAACTTTGACTAGATACATATTACTAATTACACTTGATTGATTATCACATCCCTTATAAAACGAATGACTAATAACGTTATTCACTCGATTTGTTTCGTAAGAGAACGTGCTCAGAGTGGCTTTGAAAATGAATTTGTACAGAGTATGAAACGCATTATAGCGTAGAGGGTACCACGGATAGTAGCTAGGTTCAGTGACTGACCCATCTCATCTGAGTATAAAGAATCAGTTACGATAATTTTCAGGGAAATTGGTTAATCAGTGACAAAAATTACTAAAATACTCAAAAAGTCACAGAACTCGTTTTAATATAATATCAAAACCATAATATGTATGTATGTATGTATAACTCTTTATTGTACATAAAACACATTAATTTTACAGATAATGAGACAAATAGATGTACAGAGGCGAACTAATCCCTAAAAGGGATCTCTTCCAGTTAACCTTCGAACGATTGACAGGACAACAGAAACCAGAGTATAGAGAGTAGACATACTAGAAAGCTAGAAGTGCAATTACCCTAATTTAAACCTAAACTAATAAAGCACTAACATAATAATAATACACCTACACAACAATACAGGTACACCCTAATACATAATAATACATTTATCGAACCTACCTACTCAACCTGTCTGACAAAGGCAATTAACAAAGTAATAGATAAAAGTTAACATGGGGCTGCGAATCGGATAACCTCTTAATGCGCTCGAGCACGTTCCTGTAGGCTTATTGTCTAACTCGCTCGCAATCGCCATCGTCTTCATTTTGACAGTTCATGTATGGGCTGACAATTGGCATCGTAATCAGCTAGCTGTCACATTCATACAAGAACTGTCAAAATGAACACGATGGGGATTGCGAGCGAGTTAGACAATAAGCCTACTGTTCCTTTTCGTCAGAGAACCTTAAGGGGGGAAGTGTACCCTGGGCAACAACCGTGAAGTAGTTTATTTTTAATTATATTTTAAAATAGTAAAGAATGAGTTAACATGAACTAATAGGCATTATGAATAAAGGGGTAAGTCATGACACAGGTTACCATATAATTATTTAATGGAACTGGGAAAGCTTGAAGTAACAGCGGGTTTAAGTTCATATTGCTCGTTTGCCTTGCTATTCACATAAAAAAGAAAAAAATACTATGTAACTTTCAGCTCTACATACATGTAGGGCAAACAAAAACTAGAAACCTTTTAGATGTGTCTACTACCTGTTTGTTTGTTTGGTCTGTTTAAAATGTCAGATCTAATAACTTTAAATTAACAAAGATTAAGTCCTCACGCATTAATCGGATATGTAAATTAAAAATTAACTCAATTTTATGCCAAAAATGCCTTACACCAGTTTGGAAAAGAGCTGGTACTCTTCAAACCGCTGCACCGATTTCTAATATGGCTAAGAACTACCGCAAGGAAACTGGCTTTTGAATGAAATAAACCGCATCGAAATCGGTTCATCCGTTTAAAAGATACGACGCCACAGACAGACACACACTGATATCGACGTCAAAGTTATAACACTCTATTTTTTACATCGGGGGCTAAAATAATCGTCATTTATTTCAGAAAAACTGGGTGACTCTAGTTTTTCCGATAAACTTTTAATCCTATACGTATAATTTAATACTTAATAGCTATAGTAAATGTGAGTTCTTGCTTTAACAATAACTTAAATTTAACCATAACCGCCGTGGAAAAAAGCCGTGGTAGCCTAGTGGTTTGATCTGTGGCCTCTCAAGCAGAGGGTCGTGGGTTCGAATCCCGGGCTCGCACCTCTGAGTTTTTCGGAATTTATGTGCGATATCTCATTTGAAATTTACCATGAGCTTTTCGGTGAAGGAAAAACATCGTGAGGAAACCTGCACACAACTGCGAAGCAATTCAATGGTGTGTGTGAAGTTCCCAATCCGCACTGGGCCCGCGTGGGAACTATAGCCCAAGCCCTCTCATTCTGAGAGGAGGCCTGTGCTCAGCAGTGGGACGTATATAGGCTGGAGATGAACCATAACCGACGATTTAAACGTATATTTGACAGAAAAATTATTTATTTACTTATTTATATATGTCAACATCGTCGGTTATAGTTAAAGTAACCTGGGGCCTTACCATGACGTCCTAATTCCGACTCAGTTCAAGCTTTTGGCTTTTAGTATGAATCTTACTGCGAGCGAACCTCAACTGAATCGCATTAAGACGTCATGGTAAGGCCCCTGGTCCAACTCACACTAATAGATTGGCAGTGCAAGAGAAAGAGGGACACATGTAGTTATCGTGTACCTATATGTTAAGATATGTAGAGGATACCTTTCTTACATGCTATGAACTTGAGAGGGCCTAGTTACACTCGTAAATGCAAGGAGCAGATTATTTTTCTCTGACACGCATCGAAAACTGACAAACTTTTCGGTGTCATCTCAGTTATTTTAGTCCGTTGTCTAGTGCCCATATCACAAGCTTTGCTTAGTTTGGGACTAGGTCAATTTAATTTCTAAACGACACTGAAAATTAGAACACATAGAAAAATCCAAAAAGTAAAGCTATGGCCGGGAATCGAACCCGGGTCCCCGTCATTCCGTGACGCGTGCTATACCCCTAACCACCCATAGCAGGTGAGTAAGCCTCCGAATTTTTCTATCTGTTACCAACTGTCACGTGACCTTGTTACTATGCGAATATTTGTCGCTAAGCGTCATCTGTTTGAATGATGTGTCTGTACGACACAATTACAAACTCCCGTGGAACATGTACTGCTCACCAGGGACGAGAGAAGGCGCTGTTTTTTCAAATGATAGGAAATATCAAATTAATCAAGAAATTTACTTCTTGATTTTTAATGTTTACTTTTTACGTTTTACCGTTAGAAATTTAATTTCTAAACGACACTGAAAATTAGAACACATAGAAAAATCCGAAAAGTAAAGCTATGGCCGGGAGTCGAACCCGGGTCCTCGTCATTCCGTGACGCGTGCTATACCCCTACACCACCCATAGCAGGTGAGTAAGCCTCCGAATTTTTCTATCTGTACCTATCTATTTTTCTATAATTGGTGTCAATTGTCCCAAGATATGGCAATCTGTTACCCGTAAAGTAGGTTAGAATAAGTTAAAACTACGACCCCTCACAGAATCGAACTGCAACAAAATTTATATCTTGTTCACGATGCAGTTTAATCTTGTTTATGGAATTTTTACACACTTATCGAAATGATTTTATACAGGCTGTATCAGACACCCCCTAACAATAATTCACTGGGGTATATAACCATAGCTATAGAAGCTAAAAAATATTTTTAAAAAAGTTGGAGTAATTTTTTTTAAATACTTTTTTTAGCTTCTATAACTATGGTTATATACCCCAGTGGATTATTGTTAGGGGGTGTCTGATACACCCTGGATACGAACTATGTTGTATGTGTGATCATGTCTTTGTAACCTACCTACCTATCTTCCTACATCCTTAACTACACTGACGAGCAAAAATAACGGGTCACTTTCCATACAAAGTTCTATAAAAACGACCCGTTATTTTGCTCGTGAGTATATTATGATAATATTCATAATTTTGCAAATTAATGAATCAAAAGAATATGTAGAGTAAATAAAATAAAATATGTATCAAAATGTTTAATATAAACGGCGTCATCGATTCCATAGTGATAGTACCTCACAAAAGCAACCTGTGAGTGACCTGAAAACACTTGCGACAACAGAATGTCTAGAGCAAGTCCAGCGTTTTGCAGACTTACCGCAAACCGATAATTCAGTGCTACTACAAGTATTGACTGTGATAGATTGATTACATGACAAAACATTTTTTACAATAATACGCTACACTGAAAGTTTACATTCTGATGTTTTATTATGCACTCGAGATAAATTTATTTCAGTGATATATGGAAATTAAGTGATCGTGTCAAGTGCCGCATTGTGTAATAAATGTTATCAACTCGGTTTATGTGTAAAGTGCCACGCGTAAACGTAAAATATAATCAGGTGCATATACAGACACAATAGAGAAAGAAAAAAATGCAGAATTATTCTCATATAAATTAATGTGAAACAAAAAGACGTTATAACATCGCAAAACAAACTTCCTTCTTTTTTGTCTACTACAACAACATTAGAAGTTAAATCACTGTTATTGCAACTACAATCCGTTTTATTGCACAGCAAACTTCTTATCGCCGTTTTATAAACTCGAAATTTCACTCAACGTTTTACCGAAAGAACCTTACGGTTCACAAACATCGTTTGCGGATTCGATTAATTTAAGAAATTCTGCTTAGTGTTAATTTACAAAAATGATGAGAGAAAGAGACATTTTGGAAATTATAACCATGTGTAAAGTGGAACTTACATTCGTGATACACTTCGGTTAACGAACTGTCCCATCTTGATGGCGAGTTAATTACCATTGATTGGTGTGCATGGTCGGCACCTATCACAGCTAGTCCGGCTCACAGTGCGCTCGGAAACCGACAACATAACATCAATCACGGGATCATCACAAACCCACGGAACAATACTGGCGATTCACTTCGCATATCGCTATAGCTGCCGATCGACCCTGACATACACCATTGACGGAACTTAATCAAATCGCAATGGGGAAATTTCGGCCAAATACCTTAAGTACTGCTCCAAGACTACCTTACAGGATTATGGTAAGTGATATTGTGTACAATGTACTAATGACTATAGTGATGAAAGCTGCTGAAACCCGACTAATAAATAATGAACATCTTCTAATTTTTGAGGTTTTAACTAGTTTAGTAGCCTACGTAACTCTACCTATTAGAGAGTCGAAAATATCGTAGGTCTCTTGGAACATTGAAAAAATAAAAGAAAACGGCAAGGCCCTGTAATTTTGTATACTCTTACACATACACGTAAGACAGTCGAGATTGAAACGAGGAAACTGATTAAAGTGAAATAAATGGTCGGTGACGTAGCAGGTACAATGTGTAAAATGCATTGTTGCCATTTATAGAAATAGGTACTAGGTACCTTACCTACCAAGGCACACGAAAAGAGCACGAACGTCTAATCATCTTTGTAACTTATTAAGTTATTAGAAAAAATACTAGGCCATTCGTTAAACATTCGTTGCCGACCGGATAGCCTAGTCAGAAATAAGTATAATAGTTAAATGCGAACTCTACATTTTGTGGCTTTTTAAGAAATAGTGTTCGTTTATGTATTTTTCATGTAACTTCGAACCCTGTGCTCAAGAAATACTGTTCGATGTAAAATATATGCATTCCCACATTGCATCATAATTGAGGATAACTTGAGAATTTAAACTACCTACTGTGCATTGGTTAAGTTAAGTAATAGCAGAATTTCTAGTAAACTACAGTAAGTAAAATGTTGAATCTGGTAAACTTTTGAAAAAATCATAGGTAATATAATATGTAAGTAGGTACACCTAGTTTTCAACGACTGCCTTATGTAGATATGTAATTGCGCCATCACGCTAATCTAAGTTCCCACAAATATAACCTGCAAATATTTAAGTACTTAATACCTTTTATCTCACATTCCAAAAATATGAACCGGCTTCTAAACTTTTAAAATGTTGCACATCGACTATTTCAAAAGAGCAATTAACTAAGTGAAGGTGAAGGAGCCATTCCTACATATTATGTGGTACGCCGTCTATGCTAATTAGACGATTTTTCAAACATACCTACGATAATTAGCCAGATCACGCATTAACCTTTGACTGCTGCCCAGTACAAAATGGACCTGCGTGTCGCTAACACCTACAAAGGCTCTGGCCGTATAGGCTATTGGAACAGTCGCCCAATCGTATCAAAAAAAACTTTAATTTCATGCTTTTAAGACGAATATCTAAGAATAATAATAATAACGTTATTAAGAATATCTAAGTACTAACATTACTTTACTTATTACTTATACTTGTACATGTGTAGAACGATCCAATTTTTCTTTCACAAATGTAAAGTAAAGCAAACTTTACAATTTGTTATTGGTACAGTCAGCGTCATAAACACATATCCAAGGTGACCACAACGTGAACGCTTTAAACTTTATGATACTGACTGTACGTGTGTACATGCGTAAAAGCCACACGTCGTCATTAATAAACTCTTCCTAGCGTTTCTTAATCTAGAGAGGTTTTAAGTACTACTTTACTCGGATCTGTCCAATTAAAAAAAATATGTACAGTAATAGTGAAGCGTAGATTATCACAAAAAGGTACGCATTTTACAGCTATTATTGGCTTTGTCAAGAGATGCAACACCCGTAATGTACTTAATGATGACAGAATTATAAATCGTAGCTACACCTATTCCGCATGAAATGACGAAGCAAGACGGTAGCATTTATGAAATTTCTTACGTAATAAACATTTATAAAGCACTAATGTAGGGACTTTCATTCGATTCTAAAGGCTTTTGTGTAAAATTTACAAAGATTTTACTATCATCATTATTGCGGTTTACTGAGACTCTTTTATCGAGATATTTAATGTCGTCGCTCACAACTTACACTTTTTACTAACGCAACAGCCTGTCATTCTCAAAATATATCCATACCCACATTTCATCTTAAACCCATCGTAAGATTGTACCAAGTACTCGAAGTTTAATAATCAATCTTACTATAATCGTACTCTGCAACGGTAATAAGGGGTTTTCTTTGACTCGTCTTAGTTGAGTTGAGCCTTGACCAAGTTAATTTAACGCGAACATAGGTACGAAGTGTGTTTCATTCATTTCAGCAGATAATTAATAACAAGTGACTGGTTAAGTAGACGTAAGACGTAAGTAGGAGTAAGTATATTAGTTAAAAACTGTTTTTTTCTACTTTCCATTTTTGTAATCCAATTACATATTTTTATGTGATGTGTGAAATAGGTATGTGATAGGAACCATTGTTTTCAATGGAAAATCTAATCAGCCATTCTGTAGCAATAGCAAACCTATTTGTTGAACAATTATGATTATATTTTAGTTAGGATATACAATTTGTTTATAGACGATGTAACTATTAAGGCTACTTGCTTGCTATCCCAGCCCAAGCGGGTATAATTTTAATAAGCAAACTTTAAACAAAACATTTCTGAGGTCAAGTGATGGAAGGAATAATCCTAATTGTTTGGAATGTGTGGCACGGGACGTCCCGATCGTCACTGTAGAGGAATGTTTGTTGGGCGCTGTAGTTAAGTTCCGGAACCATCCGGTTCGAGGAAGCTCCAACCGATGCGAACCGGATTATTTCGCCTCGCTCGCTGGTTGTTATCGCTGCGCGTGAGCAAGCGAAGGACCATAATATGCGTCTCGAACGCACTTAGCTTTACTGAGACTAACTGTTTAATTAGTACGAGTAATCGCTATTGACTTCATTTTTTGTTGTATAATAGGTATTTTTAGCATTAGGTACTTACCTGCGGCGAATTCTGTAAATATTAAATTCCTTGCACTCATTTTAAGTGAATTTTATTGGCGATATAATAATAGGTACCTAGTATGAAAAGCTGTAGATGAGATTGGTAGGTAAGGGCTGAGCAAAGTAAATATTACATTTTATCGCACTACTCGTATGAGGTTAGCTTGCGTGTTCTAGATTTAAAAATAAAAAATGAAGTCCGGGTTTGGGTCTATGGTTAGGGTTGGCTATCCCATAGATTTTGACACTAATTTAAAAAAACCGGCCAAGAGCGTGTGGGACCACGCACAGTAAGCAAGTAAGCATAATATCCACATATTGTGACAACTACTACTTATACAACGTGTCCCCAGCCTATGGACATAGACGAATACTACACGTTTATTAGGGTATTTCTAACCAATATGCAAAGTATTAAAACAATCGGTCTAGTATTTACCGAGAAAACAATGGTTTTAAAATTTTAACTTTTGGAGCACCCTCTATTTACATTGTGTTGATTAATACGCATTTATGGGACCAATGCAATCTCTTTTGAAGAGTTTGAAGTACTGTAATAACAATATTCAAGTGGAAACTCCTTAGACGTGCATGAAAACTCTGTGGTAACTGCATGATTTTCTTTTAAAATAAATGACACTGATTAAGTGACGTTGCCATAACATAAATCAGTTTGTTTGGTTTTGTTCATGAAAAGCATTTTGATAAGATGGCACGATATTCTGCTGCAGTGTACATGGATATGATATTAATTTAAGGGGAGTGCCATCAGAATGGCAATCTCGCCATCAGAACGTACCGTGAGCGATATAGTGAAACTAGGTGATGCCCTAATAACCCGCGTACAATAACAAGGGCAGTTCAAAGAGTGAGAGAAAATCGCCCACTGGAACCAACAATTAACCGCGAAGGCGTTATAACCCGGCAATTATTGCCCAAGAACAACATATTTTTGAATACTTTCGTCGTACGCCTAAATCTAGCTTGCGGCGAGCGGCTCGCCGTTTTCATGTTCACGGTAACATTCGGAAAGTTAAAGACGATGGTTTCAAACAGTGCTCTGTTACGAAAAGTCCAGAGCAATATGAGGCGGCGTTTACACACGTGTACACTAAGAAACGGTAGCCACTTAGAACATTTAAAAATGTAAGTTTTTACATTTTTTTTTAATAAATGATGATTACGTAAATTTGGTTTCATTAAGTAGGTAATTATTATAATCCTAGAGTTACAATTTCGATACTTGATAGTCCGATCAGTTTAATAATATGACTAGTATTGCTGGTAAATTACACATTTATCTACTCCGATGGCGCGCGTGTGTTGCCTGTAAGCAGATACGCACACATATCCCTGTTGTTGACTTTGACATGTGTGTCACACTCACACAGGCATATCATTTCATCTTATTGGTGTCAATAATGATACAGTATGTAACTTTTTTCTGTCGTTTATCTGGAATTAAATTTGTTAGAAATTTTTGATTCTTGATTTTACTTCTAATTAAAACAAAAACTGTTTCACAGCATTAGTGAGAAGTAGCATTACGATGGTTTTCATTCTGTGTCCACAGGCTGGGGACAAGTTGTATATACTACTCGTACTACGAACGTAGTTCACGGTTTCAAGCACATTTTATAAGTTGGTCGACTATTACTCGTTAAATTGTAAAGCCAACCTAGCTGTGTTAGTTTTACTTTAAACTTCGTTATAGTATATGTATACCAATAAAAAATTTCACCTATCGAAATTTGAAACGAACTTTCCAACGATACCTTACACTATGGGGAAAAATGAGCAAAAAATAATCATCCCCACTTTACGTGTAACAAGGGAGATACCTAATTTTATATTTTATTTTAATATGTACTTACTTACCCTAACTAGGGAAACGTTATCATCGCAAGGGTACCTATTTTATTTTAACTGATAAACGCCCTACGCTTTAACGGTTGTTTATTGATCGGTCACGGTTTTTGACTTTTCGCAATTGAAAAATAGCTCGACTGATGGAATTAAATTGATCCAGCGAAAATTATTTCATTGAGCGACCTGCGCCTGCGCCGGCCCACTCACCGATTATGCAATTAATTACTCTTCACGTTTTACGACGTGATTGATACGAATGTGTTTTATTTAATAGATGCCAGGTATGGAGGCTAATTTGAAGACGCGCCCGAAATACAAATAAATATTTCTCAATATTTCCCATTTTAAAATAATGTAATAAATATCGCGTAATATGTATTGCTTTATCATTGACTAAGGACCAATCATTTTGTTGCAGATTTGTGCAGCTTGTTTTGGTAGCCTAACAGCAGCAGCACCAAATCTTCCAAGCTCGTCACTAAATGCAAATAGAAGCAGCAATGCACCGAAGCAAAACGAGACCGAGAGCCCAGCGATGTTCCACTGGGAAGACTACAGCGTGTTGGCCACTATGCTTATCGTTTCCTGCGCTATCGGCGTATTTTATGCTTATTTCGGGGAAAAACAGACTACCAGCGATGATTTTCTCCTCGGAGGTTCCTCCATGGGAACATTTCCTATGGCCTTAAGTCTTGCTGCGAGGTAATAGTAACCATTTCTTGACATTTTGTTTAAATGCGATTTATTATTACCAAATCTATATTTTTGTAGAGCTAAATTTTTATTATTTTCAGTTTCGTAACAGCTATAGAGTTGTTAGGAAATCCAGCGGAGATGTACATCGGAGGAGCGCAATTTTGGATGATTTGTATCGCCTTTGTTCTTGTAGTGCCGATCACAAGTCACCTCTATCTGCCAGTATTCATGAGACTGCGTCTGACTTCTTGTTACGAATATTTGGTAACACTTCAATCAGTACAATATCAAAGTTGATTTTTTTAAGTGAATACGTTCGTATGTTGTATTGTAAAGTAATTTCAAAGTTCTTAAAAAGTATTATTTACAGGAAGTGCGATTCTGTAAGTCGATCCGCGTATACGCGAGCACACTGTATATGTTGCAAATGATACTCTACACGGCGGTGGCAGTGTATGCGCCGGCGCTGGCGCTCTCTGATGGTAAATTGCGTAATTTTTTAAATTATGTATTTCATTTTCTATTTAGATTAATAATTACTATTTAAATTAATAATTAATAATTAACACATAATTTCATTCAGCCATATACATGTCGTGGCATTTGGCAAGTGTATATACTTTCAAAACAAAAGCTTGCAAAAGTTTTGAATTAGTGTATGAGTCCTATTATATGAGCAGCAAAATAATATCACGATTTGTGTTGACCTGCACTTTTAATTGCAAAGTTAGTATATATTACACATTGAACAAGATACGGCACATTAACACTTGGAAATGTTACAAAATGAATTTCGAAGAATAAATATAGGTGAAGACGCTTTTGTTTAGCCGTAGGCATGCATTAACTCGCACTCATCAGATCGTTTTCTGCGATAATGACGGTAAAGTACCATTACAGAATAAGTGCTACTAAATAAGTATCTTACATAATTTGCAATACGATATTACCATGTAACTATTGGAGCACCGCAATCGCAGGTGCGTAGAGATTTTAGCTCTACTATACTTACCTACTATCATAGAAAGAAACAAAAGAAACGCAATCCTTAGTTGATTCACATTTTGCAACAGAAGCCATGGCCAAACAAGGGATCAATTTTGGTATTCTATACATATTCAATGTCGTAGTATAGTGACTAGTGGCAGTAATAGCCACTTACATAAGCCACCATACTAAAAGTTTTACGTGACGTGATGGTGACACAATTCTAAGGAATTTAATCGCACGTGTAAAGATTTTAATGACATTTATATCCATGGCTATTTTAACAGAACTAGTTTCAATTTTCGGTTAGCTACAATAAGTTTTTTATCCAAGCAATTAAAAAAAAACCGGCCAAGTGCGAGTCGGACTCGCGCACCGAGCGTTCCGTATCATTATCTATAAATATCTATAAACCAGTGTAAGCAGAGCCCTGCTCCAAAGCAAAATGTACGCAATGTGGGGTCACTTATATATGTATATACAGACATACATACATATTTACGATTTTCGCAATTATTCCTTAATCTGTGCTATAAGACCTAGGTTCATACCAAATTTTAAGATTCTGAGTTCACGGGAAGTACCCTGTAGGTTTTGATTCCCTTGCGAGTTTCGAAAATTTGCGGCATAAACTACTTTTTCTTTTGATTGCGGTGGCTTAGAAGTTTGATTTTTTCACAGCTCCAAGGGGCAGTAGACCTGAGAATTTGATATAAATTTCAGCTTGATACCTCCACGCGTTCTTGAGAAAAAGGGTCTTGACAGACGGACGGACGGACAGACAACAAAGTGATCCTATAAGGGTTCCGTTTTTTCCTTTTGAGGCACGGAACCCTAAAAAACCAAGCGTGAAAGATCGACCTACGCTAAGCTAAGTTATTAAGAATTTAAACGCATCTAATAATTATTAAAAATCAGACACCAGAAATATTCGACTCACGTATGCTACGACCAGTATGTTTAATAAGTTACCCAATAGCGTATAAAATAAAGTAGGATAGACGTTTTCGTACAAATGACGGCACTGCGGCAGTTAAACCAACTATAGAAATGGTCCATAATTGTACCAAGCTATTATTACGGAATAACATTCTGATTTCGAACTATAATAGAATAGTGTGTGCCGTTAGTGCCTTGTAAGGACGTAAGAATAGAATTTTCCCACCGCGTTTAAAGACGTGTGTCGTAACGAACAAGAGTCCCGCCCCACATAGACCAGGCAACCGGCGGCGGGGTTCCGTATTGATAACAGAACCAGCAGTATTAGGTATCGCGGCGTCCCTTATTCGTAAAACGTTACATCTCGGGGTTATTATTTAACTGTCAACGTGTTAGTCTGATGAACACACGGGGTAGAAAATAAGAGATCGGTACATACATTTCCTTTAAAGTGGCTCTATCACTAGAACTCTTCGTCGAGAAATCGCGAAATATAGCTAATGCCTTTTTTATATAATTTGGATACGTTTATACTCGGAAATTGCTTAGTTAATTGAAGATAAATGAAGTCTACGCGGACGAAGTCACGGGTAAAAGCTAGTAATTATATAAAGATGAATTCCTAGTTACCTTGGTTACGTCATTAATTGAGAACGACTGCACCCGGCTAAATAGGTTATTAATTTTTTGTTGTGTTCGTTATTATCAGGGCAAAGTTTTTATGAAACAAATAATATTTTGAAAAAGAAACTGTAACATGGATGAATTTTTATGAAACAAATAATATTTTGAAAAAGAAACTGTAACATGGATGAAGCCGTGGATGGATGAATCACGATTAATTTAATTACTCACGTTACACATTCTTCCACGGGATATAGACGGCGATTATCTTTAATGAGCTTTGATTATATGGGGACCTCATGAAAGTTAATTGGGATCAATATCTCTATCTATTTTTTTAACCCCCGACGAAAAAAGAGGGGTTTGTAGCTCGACAACAGATGAACTGATTTTAATTTAGTGTTTTTGTTAGAAATTTTACTAATTCAGCCATGTAAAGATACACATTAAAAAAAATCATAGTTATACATAATCTTCGTTTAGAAACTACAATAAAAGGAAGAGTGAAAGTACGTGCCATACAATTGTAGAAGGTATAATAAAATGAGTGTCCATGGATGCATTACGCAGGTACCTGCCTACGAGGCACAACGCAAGTTCCATAGTTACGCAATGGGATGACAATAGCGCAATAAAATTAATTCAAAGGCGTATCATCACCACATGAACAGAGGATGGTACGAGCCGCCGGGAATTTCACAACGTTGTTTATTACTTAGTACGGTAATACGAATTTCAATCCCTACCCAATAGAAAACACTTAAACCACGACAGATGAATTTATTCAGTTTCAATATTGATAGGGTTTCCCCGATAGCCACTTGCTTTGAGGCTATCGGCGTTCGCTATTAGCAAACCTAATTTGCTAATGGCGGCCCAAACGCATGTGTGGCCTCTAGTGATCGCAGCAGCAGCGCATTCGATGCATTTCATGGTGCGTGCGCGATGCGTGATGGAGCCTCGTCAACCATTGCAAGTGACTGCACTATCCATTTACAGTTGACATAATACCACTTTTAATGATTTATGTTTGTCCATTGTATTAATGGGCAGTTGTATGCAGTTAGCTCTTTTGGCGTCAATGTGCTGTTGCAGAATCGCAACTCTTCAAAGACAAATGATCAAAGAATATTAATGATTTGTTTTGTACAATGTAACGAACGTAGTTTAACTGATGATTAACTTAGGATAGGCACGTACTAAAGAGACAAAATAAGTGGCCATGAGTCGCGTACAAATTACATTTACTTAGGTAAATGGTTTACCTCAATTTGTTATCAACGGTATGATACCTCCGCGATTCATGGTCCACTCACGGCCCGGTTAAGACTTGTGCAAAATGACCCCCTATATACATGAAAATAAACTAAACCACCCGTACCTAATTTAATTTGTTTTGTTCACAGTAACGGGACTGAATACCTATTTAGCTGTTACATTGGTTTATGTAGTTTGCATATTTTATGCATCGCAAGTAAGTACACTTCCTCCAAACTTAATTTCAGCCAATTTGAACCAATCACGTAAAATTTTCAAAATTTGTATTTTGATTGTTAATTTAGGGTGGTATGAAAGCAGTGATAATGACGGACACGTTCCAATCAGCGGTGCTGATTGGCTCGCTAGCGGTGGTACTGGGAATGGGCGCCGCGCGTGTCGGCGGACTGGACGCCGTGTGGGCGCATGCGCGTCGCACCGACAGACTGCACTTCTTTGAGTAAACAAATTCAATATCAACCGCATAGATTGTATCCTCTTAGAGCCGCTTGCATGGTAGAATTAAAAAGATAAATATTAAACTTGATGAAAATTTCATACATTTTGAAACTACTTAACCCTGAGTTATCATAATCACTTAACCCGAAGTATAGCCCTGGTCTGGTCCGCGCAATCTCGCCTAACCGTTTAAGGCGGGCTTTTGCGGCACAGGGTTAACTATAACTGTCAAATATTTTACATCCCGTCATGCGTCGTGGTCGTGCGTGTTCGATGCATATCTAGTGCTAGAAGTGATGGCATTTCAAAATTCATTGCAGTGTAACAAATCAGAAGCTGCATTCCAGCCCGTGTAAAGGTTTTCAAGTGTTAAGAGCAGATAAACGTCTCATTAATTGAGTTTGATTATGGCTACGAATGATTTGAGAATTAGCTTTCTATAAAGTGAAAACTTTCCACGCATGGTGTGATGTAAGTAACCTGTTACAGTGATTGTAACGCGAATATTATTACGTATGTACTTCAAATTTACTAGTAAACACGTACCTAGCTGTCAACATCAATTTCGGTCAAGCGTTGGCCAAAATGAGAACTGCTATGTGCATTGAATGGCCCGGAGACAGCTGAATGTAGTGAGGAGTAGGAGTTGAGGGTGGAGGTGATGAATAGATGGTAATATCGTGTGCCATGCTTTCTAATGACCCTTTTTAAATCGACTATAATTTTTCTTATGACATATTTTATTGAAAGTGTTATTTTAAAAGGCATTCACAAGTATCGTATACATAAATGGCACCGACCGCGTTGCTTGAAGCACCAACATTTCTTCAATCGCAAACGTTACGTTTTATGTCTCGATTGTGTAAACGAGTGAGTTTAGTAATGGAATGCATAGCAATTACCCGGTGAAGGGTCACGGGTTGAACGGGTTGTCTGCCTGAGAGAAACCGCAAAAAAGCCACTCGCCCCACCACGCGGCCTGTGCGCAGGTCTGCCTAGAAATACGTACGTCGTAAAATCCTAATTAAGATTGCTCAATTGCCTAGATTTAGAATCTTAACGTTTTGGAAACAAAATTGCCCTATTAGAATGATAACATTTACCGGATACCTTAGCAAATGTTCAGGGTTTTACCCGCCCATCGCAGCCTTGACCTAATTACTACTTTTGTTAACGCTAGCAGTTAACATTAGCACCCCATCTCATCATCATTATGTATAGTTGCGACATTCATTTTCGTTTACGAAACGAAGTTTATGAGGTTCGCTGAAAACAAGACGCCGGTTTTTATGAGCTTGTTTTGTTAGTTTATTTTATATGTACATTCAAGTGAAATATTTTGATTGAACTTCACTTCACTTCACGTTTTTTCACCGCATAGGTAGGTACCTATCTAATAAGGTAAGCATAAATTAAGCATCGCCAATTCAAAAAAGCTTGTAAACATATCGTAAAGATTTACTTATACATATTTCTGAAAAGAAGTTTCTTGGTAGGTAATTGGAATGGATCCCTTCGCCACAGAATGGCAACTAGAGCGTTCTAAACGCTCAAAAATCCTAATCGCACCTTTTTTTTTTGATATAGCATGGATCCGAACCCCACGGTCCGCCATTCCTTCTGGTCTGTGGTGGTGGGCGGCACCATGTATTGGACCAGCATGTTCTGCGCCAACCAAGCCTCGGTGCAGAAGTATTTGTCGGTGGAGCGCATCGCGCAGGCGCGGGTGGCGCTCTGGGTCTCCGCTGTGGGCCTCATCGCCGTGTACTCCATCAATTTCGTCACTGGCGCCGTACTGGCCGCCCATTATGCTGATTGCGATCCAATTCAGGTAAACGCGCCGTGAATTCGCAAGTACATATTCGTCAGCTGGCGATTTGCTAAGTGATTAACCCCCTTGTTTAATAACGCACAAAATTGGTTAGAAATAGTTATCAGAACCACATCAGAACTTAACAGTCTCCCTATTACAAAACAATACATTGGTAGGTACTTTTTTTAAATAATGTGAGATCTTACGTTAAAATATCGAAGATCGTGGCGCAGCAGCAGAAACAAGAGAAGGACAGCACTTTAATTGCCATTAATTTACTGATACTGAGTGAGGCAACAGACTGCTGTTAATTAAATATACTAGGATGTAATAAATAAAGACAGTATATACCTAGCTATAAATACGTAGTAAACAGAATTTATTTAAAATCAATCATCACGACAAGAATTAGTATAAGTACTTGGGTGGGACGTAACCAGCAGAGACTTGAGATTCTGTAACCTGTCTCTAACCTGAGCAGCAAATTTGAGATTCTGTAACCTGTCTGTTAAAAACTTTGTTTAGGTATAGTTTTAACCATTTTCGAATTACATACAAGCTTTTCATGTTTAATGAATGTATAATATTGGAATCAGATCTGCTCTAGCTCTAGCACAGTAACTAGGTAGGTAGTAGATACTGCTGGTCAATGAACATACCTATTTCCCTTTGCAAACAATTTGATTTCGATTAAGTACCTACGTTTCCAAATTCTTAATTACCTACCTACATTAACACCGGTGAGCTCAAGGTGTCACTGTATCTATGCGAATACTGTCACCGCTTAAATCGGTGATCGGTGTTGATCATTAACCATTACTTTTCACCTAGTTTAACGATCATTGGTCGCATGGCATCATGGTATTAAATACCAATCATCAAAAAAAGAATAGGGTATCTCTACCTAAACTTTTTAATCGTAATAAAAACATTAGAGCTTAAAGCTATTTTAGATTTCAACGTTACGAATGCCTTTTGAACAAAATCGTATTTCAATACCTAGCTGGCTTCGACGGTTAAAGAGAATGTTGTGTAAAATGCGGTTACAGACTATTTACATATCGCGACCTTACAATTGCTAGATTCTCAAATGGAACCTTCTTTCGAGATAGGTTAAAATAACAAAATAATCTATCTGGGTGTGATATAATCTATGAAAGTCGTTCCGTCAGAATTTGACTTCTATTGAAGCTTTCGTTACCTACCATTCATTTTCTCATAAACAGATAAAAATATAGGGAAGTTTGGTTTATTTATATCACACTAGCAACCCGCCCCGGCTTCGCACGGCATATTACGCATGTATTAAATATACATATAAACCTTCCTCTTGAATCACTCTATCTATTTAAAAACCGCATGAAAATCCGTTGCGTAGTTTTAAAGATTTAAGCATACATAGGGACATTGGGACATAGGGACATAGGGACAGAGAAAGCGACTTTGTTTTATACTATGTAGTGATGATAAGCCACAGCGAGGAGCGTCATTGACACACATCTCGATTACGTGATTTTTTAGAATTAGACAGACAACAGAAAACCCACAAGTCCATAATAAAAAGATAGAAATTGGTCTCGATCACATCGAATTTATATAATGCCTTCAGTGTTGCCAGAGCACTCGCACCCAGAAGCACGGTCGAATGGCTAAAAAAGCACGGTTTTAAATAAAAAAGCACGCATTTTTCCACGCTTAAAAATAATCACAAAAAATTAAGAAAATTAATCAGTGAATTATGAAATAAGCTTTTCGACGCTATTGAGCGTACTGAACCAGGACCAAAAACCGGCCAAGTGCGAGTCAGACTCGCGCACCGAGGGTTCCGTACAAATTCGCCAAGCTATTATAAAATCTGGTGTTAGCAGAGCCCTGCTCTGCTCTTAAGCAAAATGTAGGCATTGTGAGGTCATTTGATATACCTACTTATATAGACAGACAAATAATAAATAAAAAAAACACCGGGTAGCACGTCGGTAGTGAAAGTGGATACTACACACACGCACACTCGCGCAAAAAGAAAAAAAATACACGAGATTTGAACTGCGGTCCATGAGAGAACATTTTTTTCTATTTTTGTGTGAATATCTTAATACGATTCACAGAATACATCTACTTGCCAAGTTTCTATAGTATAGCTGTTATAGTTTCGGAAAAAAGTGGCTGTGACAAACGGACGGACGGACAGACAGAAATGACCCGTTCCGTTTTCTGCCATTTGGCTACGTAACCCCAAAAAGCACCGTTTTAGCACGCTTTTTGTCTCCGCACGTAAAAAGCACGCGTACCGCTCAAAAAGCACGTAAAACCGTGCTAAAAAGCACGATCTGGCAACACTGAATGCCTTTTTTGCCACACAGTCTCATGCACGCGCCTCTCTAGTCTCGCACAACTATGTAATTGGCTTGCAGGCACTAGGCACATAAGTCTTAGCAAATTTCTCATCATTTAGCAACAAGATTACCACATTCATTAATAGGTCAATCCCTCATTAAACCAGACGCTTACTACATGACCATAAATTAACAATACCTTAGTTAGACATACCCAGCGTCTAAGGCCATTACAACGCGTGACTAACTGTCAAACTTTAAATTATATTCGCGACGACACTGGGTTGCTATAGATAGAAGCTACATTGATATTCATGTTAATATTTTTGAATTTAAGTAACTCGCCCGCACTTAGTAAGCCGGAATTAAACTAAGTAGGTGAATAGTAAGATAGGCCTTCTTGTACCACCAATACGATGACGCAAAGCATTTGAATAGATGCAATCAAAATCTAAAACATAGTGGTTTACATTCACCCGTTACATGCAATTCGAACGTTTATCGATCTTCAAGAAAGTACCGAACGTGTTTACGTCAGAAAGCGGTATAGACGGACAAAATAGTATATAAATGGATAAGATCCGGATTCGACGGCCTGCTAAGCTAGTAGTTAAGGTTAAGAGATTTCGCGTTCGATTCCCGCGAAACATATAACATCATTGCCCGCGAAGCTCTCACATCAATGTAGCTATTACGAGTATATACTTTATGTAGGTAATACAGTCAATATAAATATTTTTGATCAAGGCATAGGTACGTGTTCTGTACAAAAGATAACTAGATGAGTTAATAATTTAGTATGATTTCATGCGCGGACAGCTAGCAAACATAGTTGTAAGGTCGAAGAAACTGAATCACGTACCTCTGTCACCTCTATGGAACTTTTTCTCATACAATTTCTTTGGCAAGGTAAGTCGTCAGTGAAAATGTTCAGTGGTACGCGATTCAGTTTAATTCACTGTACAGCGTATGTATTTCACACGACCATATATTTTAAGAGCAGTTAGTTAAGACCCTAATCTAATACCTTTAAACCACGAGGAAACATAAGTACCTAAGTGAGTAGTGTTGTTCCTCGTATCTTTATAATAGACTTTAACAGTCGCTGCAGTGGTTTAATGATTTTTAAAATTAACTAGCTCTATCCAGCGACTTTCGTATGCGAAGAATTGGTTTATCGTGTTCCTGCAGAAACTATATCTAGACTGTCTTGCTGGAAAAATTTAAACCTGGATTTAGTGTTAAAATCGATTTAGTAGTGTCAAATTGTATGGAACTGTCAAGCTTTAAACCAGATTGAGTGACCAAAACAAAATTTTTCTTTTACTGCAAGTGGGCCCTAGTCTATCTATCTATTTATGAGCCAAATTTCATCCCAATATATTCAGCCGTCCTAGCCTGATTAACAAACATCATTCCATCTAATATGTATTTCATATTTATAATAGTAAGTAGAAAACCAAATGTATTATTTTCCTCTATGTACAGTCTACCGATAAAGAACAAGCAGGCTGATTATCACAATACATTAACTTGCAAGTCTTTGATGATTTAAGCCGTACCAAACCAATCACATTGACCCTTATGGTAGAAAAGGAGTTTCTAAAAGTTAGGGCCTGTTTCACCACTACGTGTTAAGTTCCCGGGGCCTTACCATGACGTCCTAATTCCGACTGAGTTCAAGTTTTAGCTGTCACTTTTAGTATGAATCAGATTCACGAGCGAACCTAAACTCATGGTAAGGCCCCTGATATCCTAAGTGTCAAATATCCATAGTAATGTACAAACGTCACCATAGATATTTGACACTGATGATTCCATATCTCTCTGGCCTTATACTCCGAAATTCGATTTTCGAAGTTCGTTTCGTGCCGTTCCGCTCTCACTAATAGTTAAGAGTATTTGAGAGTGAGAGGGGCGGTGTGATACGAACTTCGAAAATCGAATTTCGGAGTAGCCTCCCTGTTTCGTAGTTACCTAAATACAGATTGAACTACGAAACAGACAGAGATGGAATCATCGATATCCGACACTTAAGATATCAGCCACTTAACAGAGAGTGGTGACACAGGCCCTACTTAGTCTAAATCTACACTATACTGAGTAATTGTAACTAACCTCAGGCGCGGGTGATCAACGCGTCGGACCGCCTGCTGCCGCTCTACGTGGTGCGGGAGTTGGGCAGCGCACGCGGCGTGCCGGGGCTCTTCGTCGCCGGCATCTTCGCCGCCAGCCTCGGGTACACTTTTCTTCTGCTCTACTGTCGAACATTTGTTATCATGAGCACCTCGATTTTGAGGCATTTTTGAAATGTCAAGAGAAAGTAAAATGTGATAACTGGTAAAACGTTCATGGTTGATTCGACTGAGATGTGTATATATTGCCATGACTTTACGAAAACACTATACTTGATGGAATATCCGGGTATATCAAAATTGAATAAGCAATAAAAAAAATAGTACTTAATAATTTTCGTAACTAAATGGACAGTTATGTATGAACTCGTTTGGAATTTGAAACACGTTGGGGTCCAGTGTGGTGATGGTGACAAGTGGGCCTGTGTGACATTTTGTTTTTTTATGTGAAGCGGTGAAATATTAGAGTTTGGTTTAAAACATACCTACATTTGCCGCACAGACGTAGCGGTCTGGTACGTGTGATATCCGGACCGCTTTGCACAGTTTTATACCGGGCGATAATTTAAAAGTCACTTTCCCACTGGCGTCCAAGAACGTCACACACTCACAGCACAATAAAAATAACCATGGGTAATAATTTTGGGACACTAATTTCCAATTCGTATTTGCAAAAGTTCGAAGACCATCCCGAAACGCATGCTGATTGCTGACTGACGCTCGTACGCTCATGATGCCAGAATTAAGAACTAACCAGAAAAGTCCAGTTAGCACACCGGTTTCAAAACAGTTCAGAACAGGAATTTCAATTTAGGCATCAACTCACTAAAGAGTCAGTTCGCACAGCGCATTATATTAATGGCGCTAACTACTACAGTATCAACACGGATTCTTTTGTCGGCTGCTCTATGAATAACTTTACTCGCTTGCTGCTCGCGTTCTGGTTTATGTATGTACTTAATTTAATACCTATTAATAAAAGGGTGAACAAATATAACTGTGTACATAACCTGTAGGTTCACCTGTAGGTCTGTAGGAGCACCTGTAGGTGCTTGAGATACTACATCTATATTACCTACATAAGATGCGATGTTTCACATATGTCTCAACTTGATTTAGAAGATTGAGTAGTCAGTTCGTTCTGAATTATTTTCACAGGACTGTAGCCTCAACCCTAAACTCTTTAGCGGCCATCGCCTGTCAAGACTTGGCATCGGGACTTTTAGGATTTCGGATACCAGAGAACAAAGGGGCAGTGGTTGGTATTCAATTTATTATCTTTTTGTGATCATCATTCATATTACTCCTTACGACGAATTAGTAGATCACCTTATTTATCAACTTCATCTCCAGCTTAAATATACCTATACCTATACGTCCCGCAACTATTAGGCACAGGCCTTTTCTAATAAAAGCCCTCGGGCTATAGTTCCCACGCGAGCCAGGTACGGATGGGAAACTTCACACACAACCATCAAATTTCTTCTCTGTGATCTATGCATTTTTTCACAATGTTTTCGAAAAGCCCATGGGAAACAAATGTCATTTCGCTTGTAAATTCCGAAAATCTCCGAGGTGCAAGTTCGGGTTCGAAACCACGACTCTCTGCTTGAGAGACAGCTATATTTTACCCCTTTACAAAAATTTGCCTGCCACGGTAGGTTCTAAAACTCTATTAGAATCAATGTTGATGATATGAATATTTCAGATAGCACAATGGGTGTGCCTCGGATGTGGCGCGCTGTCGTTTGCGCTGATATTCGCGGTGGAGAGGCTGGGCCCGGTACTGCAGCTGGCCCTCTCCTTCAACGGCATGGTGGGAGGGGTTACCCTCGGCCTGTTTACCTTGGGCATGCTGTTCCCTTGGGCTAACGCTAAGGTAAGTGTTTTTATGTGTAGGGTAGGCTAGGCCCAGAGCTTTGGAAGCCTATTGAAGTATTTCGTACTTTGTTCTCGTAATTACAAATCAAGAATCGAATAATATCGTATGAAACGGGTGCGTTAGATAAAACTTTCATCATGCATGATCATCATCGTACTCAGATCTCAGTTATACTATCGACGACATCGTCAACCCATGACGTTTATAGGGATAAATTCGCCTATCTTATCTTATCTTTTTTGACAATTGTGTTTTTTTTTATATGAATAGGAAGGCAAACGAGCAAGTGGGTCACCTGATGGTAAGTGATCACCACTGCCCAGAGACACCCGCAACCCCGGAGGGATTGCAGATGCGTTGCCAACCTAGAGGGCTAAGATGAATTGCCTCTTATGCTCGTAACTTCTCCGGCTGTCTTACTCTCCACACCGAAACACAGCAGTGCAAGCACTGCTGCTTAGCGGCAGGATTAGCGAGTAAGACCTTGCACAATAAAGCTTTTTGTACAATAAAGCATCTACTACTACGCTACTACTACTACTACTACCTACTTACTACTACTAAGCCTGAGCTATGTAGTACTTGTATGACAGGAAGGCTATTTAGCGTACCACCATAGAACCCTATCGCAATAAGGTGACATTCACTCGAGTTTGGGTGACAACGGCCTGTCAAACTTTTCCTTGTTGTACGAGTGTTCAGTGTTGACGTTGGCGCAGGGTGCGGTGTCTGGCGGCGTGACGGGCTTGCTGGTGGTGCTGGCGGCGTGCGGCGGCGCGCAGCTGTCGGCGCTGGCGCCGCGCCGGCTGCCCGCCTCCGTGGCCGGCTGCCCCGCGGCATACAACCTCACCGAAACCGCTGTACATCCTGCGTGAGACTTACAGCCAGTTTCATCACTCTTTGTAAAGTTCCGGTTATCTTAAGTGTCAGTTATAACTGTATACACCCCCCTTGCAAAAAAAACGGGTACCCATGATTTTTGTACTTTATGTGCATAAAAGCTAACTTTCTAAGCTTTAATGCCTAAAAATCTGAAAAACCATAGGTGCCCGATTTTTTTGCAAGGGGGAAGCAAGGGGTATAAATGATTCCCTCTCTATTTCTTACTACGAAACAGAAGAGACGACGATAACCGGAACTTTACAGAGAGTGGTGAGACGGGCCCTTATTGTATTGTACGGGGAAATGGGACACTCGCAAGAGGATTGTAGATGCATCGAGACATTTACTCAATAATGGTAATGCGGGCTATCCGCTTCCGCAACAGTTTGTGATTTGATTTGTTACCTATACCGTAAACAGTACTAAGCACTACACTGCCAAGCAATTTTCATGGAAAGTGACCCTTTATTTTTCACGTCATTGCAGTTATGCGCGATAGTCATTTCTTTATTCTTTACATGGAACAAAGCTATTTTATATACTGAATTATTTGATTTTTGTTTTATAAAAAAAAAACAATCTTATTGTATGCCCGTTCCACTCTATTGGACAATACTTACCTCTATGAGATACTTTGACAACTTAGTAGGGACTAGCTGAATCTTGTGACTTGCGGCGGCATTCGGGGCCTTGCGCAATATTTTACCGTCTGCAAACGTACCAAACATCATCAGCAGCTGAAATTATTTATCAACATTACTGACCTTCTTCATCCGTCCACCACCAGCGGCTGGCAGTCGCCTCTCAAGAACCTCTTTCTTAGAGGCTTTTGATCTTTCTGGTAACTAGGAGGCAGTGCTTATCTCCACATCAGCTAACAAATCGATAGGGCTACTTCGATTCCTTCTCTGTATCTCCGTGATTCAAAACACATGTACATGTAATTTAAGCGTGTTGTCAATCAAGTCTATGGTCAGATATTTTTGAGCAGCTACAGCACAGATTAGTTTTTAATATTTTTAAATGAATCTCCACAGCACGGCTAGCACGAGAGCCGTGTCGCGTTCAAGATACACTACCTGTCTTTTTTTACTGTTCGTACAGGAAAGAGAAGGGTAGACAAACACAGCTCTCGCGCGCTGTGCTAGCCGTGCCGATGTGATTTCAAAAATCGCCCAAGTCCAATTGATCAATTTGGCCAGAAAATATGTTACAATACAAAAAAGTGTGCATACTTTTTTTTTATTATATTCACTGACTATATGCTTGTATCTATTTCTATACGTCTTAATCTATAAGTAAGATTTAGAATCCCGTTGAACACATTCTAGTTGCCTAATTGAACGCTTTAACAACTTTACAAAACCAGGTATTTTCATTTCGAATTGCATATGCTAGTCGGAAACAATCTTACGCAAGTTACTGAAAGACTTAAAGAACACTTACCTACATACTATCTAGGTTACCTGCACAAGAGTAGGTGTGTAGGTATGTAAAGTGTATTGCCAAAGACGCGTACCTACTTATTCATGTAAAATATTTTTATTTGTAGCTACCAACTGATAGTTTATTTATTTATTCATGGATACATGCCTGAGTGATTTGAAAGGGATTGACTGGACAGAATAAGTGAGTTAACCACCATTAAAACGTATTAAAACTGCAGATCACCCAAAAAAGCTTGAAACTTTTGGCACTGAGTGCTCTAAGCAGTCAGTTAATGGGGGCCCTAAGAAATATGATAAAATTATTCCAGACTCAACCAAGACGAAGCAGTATTCTGGTTGTTCCGAGTGTCATACTTGTGGTACTCGGGTCTCGGCTGCATGGCGACACTGCTGGTGGGACTGGTCGTGTCCGTCATCACAGGCGCCACCGATCCCTCACAGGTCCCCATTGACCTCCTGTCTCCGCCTGTGGTCACGTTCCTTAACGCATTGCCGAAAAAAGCAAAGGTGAGGGTTACGAGTAACCAGAAAAATAAAATGATTTTTTAAATGTTTCTATTCCTAATTCTGCAGAGCAGACATCGTCGAATTAGACAGGTAGGTATAAAGGTCAGACTGGGTTGATACTCAATCAACTTTTGACGCGATACGTGGCGTAGCTGAAACACCTGTCTAAAAGTTGCGCCATATAACTTTTAGAGGCACGAGCCTCGAAACAAACTCCTTCTACGTTCGACCTTCAGCGCCTGTCCAAAAACGTTTGGCAACGTTTAAAACTTTACGTCGCCCCGGGCCGTAAGTAAAAAGCAATTCACCGCCCGCTACGCAAGCGGAAATTTCCACTTCCTGGCCAGGGAGTGGCGGAAAATTGTGTACACACCTCGGGCAATGATGAAGAAAGCCTCAGATCGCATGTTTATCACCCTCGCCTTTGGCTCGTTCGCCAAGTTCCTGCGATCTAAGACATTCTTTATTTTACCACCCTCGGAATGTAATGTAATACTATTGTTTTCGTTGTAGTCGGTACTACGTATCCCAGTGCGCTTGGGCTCAGAGCGCAGCCGGCGCAGTTCCAGCGTGCGCCCACCCAGCATCGCCGACAACAAGGACACGCGGCGGCGGCGGCGGCTGTCCGAGCTGGCAGGCGGCGTGTTCTACAGCGACGCTGGCACCCTCACTTATGGACATGATAACCTCGCATTGGGTTCTGACATCGACAAACATGCGTTCGACGATTACAACCCGCACAATACTTAGTTTTATTTGTGCAGTTAGAATGTTTTTGTTTACTAACAATGCCGGACCGAGGGGTTCAGTATTATTATATAGAAAAGGAACTACGTAGGTACTCGTAAACCTCCTTTGTGTTGCACTTTATTCAGTAAAGCAACACGCAAGTTAGTTTTAGATTTAGATAGCATAGTTAAGAAGTGTAAGTATAAGTACTTACATTACGTATCTACCTACCTAATGATTTTCATTACGATAAATTGTCTTTATCATAATCACTATAGGCAGGTATCTTATTATCGTATTAAGTACCAACTGCCACACTACTCCTTCTTTCTTCTTCTTTAAAGTATTTATAAGTAAGTCTCTACGTAACTTTGTTCTAGATTGCAACTATAGTATACCCCGGATCCGATAAAAAAAAATCTATAGTTAAGTTTTTATACTGTTCCAACCATAAATTTAAGTTTAAATTAAACATATGTACTCGTATTTTGTATTTTTCCTTTCATATGCAAGTATATAAAGGAAAGCAAGAGCGCGTGCCTACATTGTTTTGACACACTGGCCTCGGTCATTCATCCCGTTATCATTATCAGCAGTTGGCATATCCTGCTTACTGGCGGCCCTATTACTAGTCTTCGCGTAAAATGTAACTTTACATCTATTGACGTAGATATAATAAAATAGTAGAGAAAAACTGTAAGTACATAAAAGATATAAAAAAAAAACTTTTTCTAATACTTTACTAAATAGCTACAGTATTGACAGTGTTGTCATTTTATATCAGTGTTTTTACAAATCTTATCTGTCTGTTTTTTCACGTTATTTCACGTTAATTTTAGCAAAATTTGAACGGATTTTTGTGGCTTTTTTGGCAGATGAATTAAACTTAGCTTGGAGCAACATAAAAGCTTTAAAAATTAGATGATTGACGGAAAGAATATCTTCATGAAAAGTTTAAATACCTACCTACTAAGTATTTGAAATTCGTCACTCTCATAAAAGTGAAGTCGCGGGTGTCAGCTAGCACTTCTACATCTAACTCGAGTTTTTATTACAGTCGAGGAAAACATATTATTACCCGGATCCAGAGTCAATGTACGACGATTAAAATGTTTTGGCGTTTGCGGTTTACTAAATGTATATTTAATTGTTACCACCGAATTTCATCTCTTCTCGAGGTATAACTTTGGACTGCATTTCAGTTGTCGTCAGGAGTTTGATCGGGAAGAACTGTAGGTATGATATCAGCAGTATACATGAATTAATACACGAAAATCAGAGGTCAGATTTTTGGAGGCATAAGTACAAAACTATGGCCTAAATTAAATATTCGACTAGTTGACCAGATTAATTAGAGCCGTAATTTTCATCTAATCTCGTATTTCACATTTCAGCACAAATTTTCATCACTTTTGCGTGGTAGGTATATTCAGGATGTATCAGATACCTCCTAACTATAATCAACTGGGGTATATAACCATAGCTACAGAAGCTAAAAAAAATATTTTTAAAAAAATTGGAGTAAAATTAGTATTAACTGTAATCATTCCTATAGAATACATAAAAAAAAAATACTCCAATTTTTTTTGTTTCTATAACTATGGTTATATACCCCAGTTGATTATTGTTAGGGGGTATCTGATACACCCTGTATACACATCATGCATTCAAAAATTGGGCATAAATTTTCAGTGCTTTATCAATTTAGATCCTTTTGCTATAGGAAGTCAAGGACATTTATAACATTAGAACTAGAAATGCGTCCAATTTTGTCCCACAGTAATAAAAATCACTAATGTTTGATGATAATGATAACATTGTATTCCTAATTTATCTAGAAATAGTGTGATGATTATAATAAAGAAATATATTTTTTTGTATCTCATTTTATTTTAATATTAATCACAATACATTGGATAACATAAGAAACCACTTTGGAAGGCAGAAAGGAGTCAATTGTAGTTAGAACATGTTAAACAGTTTTTTTTTCACCACAGCAGGAACTTTGATGGTAACATTTGATTCAACATTGTTAAATGCAAGTGATAGCTAAAACAACATCTAACTGCCTTCCACATAATATCCAACAACTGTTCCAAAATATTTTTTAAATCCGCCAGACCCATATTTGTGATAGGTTTTCAATTTCCACTTGTACCAGTTCATAAATATTGCAGAAGATGAGTACTTTATTAGTGTCTAATTTTCGCATCATATACTTTAGCATGGTAAATAAATTAAAACATTGATAAATCAACAGTTGGCTTGATTAATTTGTAAATAAAAATAATATTTGACATATTTTAAGAATAAAGACTAAAGTAACAATGTATTGCAAAGTAAAGAAATCTGCAATACTTTCAAGACATACCTATTGCAAAATAACTTTGTTTCAATTTCATGACAAAAGATCTGGCTGGTGTAAGGCCTGCTGATGATGAATTTCCTGCATTGTTGAGACTGGCAGGGTAGCACTAACAGTTATTGACGGCATTCCAGGTAATGACACTGGGGTGATCACAGGAAGGCCACTCGACATTGGTGGTTGTTGAATAGTAGCAGCTTGAAATTTACTCACATCAAACGTAGGGACCAAGTTTGTTGCAGCTTCAGGAATTGGAGCTGGTGGTGGTACTTGTGCCTGTGTGTAATTGGGCATCATGGGTATATAGGGTTGCGGTTGGTTCATTGGGATGCCAGGCAAGCTGGGCAAAGGTGCTGGTGGTTGCATGTTGGATACCGAAGGTATACTCCCCAAGTTGGTTAGAGTTGTATCTGCTAAATCTGAAAATTGTTTAAATTTAAAAGTATCTGTTTTATACTGGAGTAAAATTTAGTTAACATTTAAATATAACAACTTACTGCTGGAGTAGGCAGCCATATTTGATACCACAGATTGTGCTTGAGTGGAGAAAGGTTGTGGTAAGTCAGGCTGCTGCACAAACTGTTGTTGAACCATTGGTGGTAGATTGCTTGGAGGAAAACTGCCAGGGTTTACCATTGGAACTCCAGACAAGAATGGAGGTGGTGACACACTTTGAGGGCTTTCCACTGTTGTCTGAGGGGCACTTATCAGGGGAGTCTTATCATCATTTAAAGACAGATTTTGAACATTAGACACCAAATTTTGTTGAATCTCTGAAGTCTGGGGTGGTACCTGAAAGGTATATAAACTTTACCAATGCTATCTTTATATGACTATAGATGAGAAAAACAGTATCAAATTAATTGCTCACCATAGCAGTAGTTGTATATGGTGTTTGTATTGGTGCAGTATTGCTTCTGATGGGGATCCTGTGTAGGTAGCCATAGCCAATTCCACAGCCCAAGCTACCTTCACCACCCCAACTCTGATTAGGAGTAATTAACACTTCACGGCAAGTGTCATCATTTATGTTGTACACATATAACTTAAGAGCCCTACCCTCATGGGCCTCTATAAGAGTAAATAGGTCTTCACTCTCATGCATTATTGAGTCTGCTCCGATTATGTAATCAGAAAATGGCCTTAGCCCTGCTAGCTCTGCTGGTGATGTTGGATGAACTTCCTGAAAATTTTATTTACCATTTTTTAATGTTCCACTGCAGTTTTGCGAAATTCTCATCAGATGGCAAATTGGAGTACTTACCAAAACATGCCACACATTTTCATTAGCTCCTTCAAAGGAGCAGAATCTTATACTGACACCAAGGAGCCCTTGGCCACCCCAGTCCGAACTAGGCTGTATCAATATCTCCCGCACTGACTGACTTTTGCTGCTGTAGACCATCATCTTTATCGTACATCCGACATTCTTCTTTAACAATTCTTTCAACGTATCATTATCCTGATCTAACCTAACGTTTTCTATGGCAACAATAAAATCAAAAAAAGCCTCCAGGCCAGCTATTTGCCCTGGTGAGCCGTCTTGAACCTGCAAAATCAAAACATTGACGTGTTACAATTTGGTGATTGAAACACAACGAATGTGATACCATGTTTAACAGCGACACCAACCCGCAAGACATGATAACCTTCTGAGCCTCCTCCTGGAACTTCCGTGCTTTGGGAAGAACCCATTGCATTAACAATTTCAAGATAAAGTTAGTATTAAATTAGTTGCAACTTATTCCTTAAATTAATTCCAATGACAATACAGCTACGAGTATCTGAGTAACTGACTTTGACAAACCAGTGACAGTTCATTACATTATCATTACGTGGCAGTTGGCACAACCGTAAAATGGAATACATTTTGAACATGGCTACACTGTACACTTTTACTTGTCATCACTACATACTCATATGCGAACCCATTTGCGCTTTCCTCCCACACTTTTGAATATGTGACGAATGTCTTCAGTTTTGCTGGCGATTTTTGTCAAGCATGGACAGTAAGGATGGTTTTATTTGTGCAGTTGATCTATTTTAATTGTGCTTTAGGAACGGCACCCCAAACCCTTGAGAATATTATTTATTTAGTATAAGTTTTGTAAATAAAATAGTAGTCGTAGTTCCTCCGAGGTAGAAGTAGACATTTCTCCTTTTTTTCTTTTAGATATAGGTATTTTTGACATGTATAAATGTTATTTGTTTATTTAATAAAGATTAACTTGTTGCGGACGGTGCCGGACTAATTTTTGCTTATCCCAGACAGACGTGAAGATGTGGACAAGTAATTGTACACAAATCAATGCCATGTCTAGAATTGAACTAGAAACATTTTAAGTGACATGACTTGGTTAGGGCTTATTTTATTAACTAAAAAAACAAGTTCTCAATATAATTTCAGTGCTAAAAATATTGGACTGTATTAGACATGGCTGTATGAGCTTTAAACCTTTTGCCTTACATTAGTGGAATAGACCAATTAAAAAAATTAAGACTGTCAATTGTCATTGTCAATTCAATTTATTTGTCATTCTATTCTCATTTCATTTCATTCGTCAATCGCATCGCTTTCGATTCCACCAATAATATTTGTTTGCCATAAAATTTACTCTTTAAAATGTATTAATAAAAATGATAATAAATTAAAGTATTTTGTTTCTGCATGAAGACTTCCTGAACAAGCGCTACATAAAGTTACCCCAGGATACTAAAATTTCACCTAAGAAACATTGTGGTAAAAAATTTCATAACGTCTTAATTGCAATTGCACTACAGAAATAAGTGGAACGGGTAAAAACTATATTAGAATATTGTGGTAATTTTAGAAAAATCTAATTAAAAATCATCTAATCAAGAAAACAAGTAATATACTCGTTACTTGATTGTAAGATTTATAGAGCATGTAAATATTAATTGGCTACCACTGCGGAACTACTAAAATATCTAAATCAGGTTTTTACAGGAGTATTAAAGTAACAACAATGAGTGAATGGAAACAATTGATAACAGAGTGGTTAAGTGAATATGCAACATTACAAGAAAATGAAATGAAAAGCTATGCTGCAGAGCATGAGCATAATCATGAGATTGCTACTGCTATATTTAATTTATTTTACCATGAAGAAGACGAACCAACAAGCTCTAAAGAAAAAGATAATGAAGCTGAATATGAACAGGTGATTAACTGTGTGATGTCATACTACATTACAGTCTTTTACCTAACCTTGACTCAAACCGAATCTTGATTGGACTTTTATACACCTAAAATATCAGATATTCTTGATTTTTGTACTAAAACTGTATAAATGCACAGGAAAGTTGAGTTTCATTCAGAGCTACACTTTTAATTTTACATCATGAAGTTTCAAGTTAGGACTTAAATGTAAGTAAGTAAATATAAAGAAACAGACACAATTCACAAAGGTGAACTTATCCCTATAAGGGATCTCTACCAGTATGTACCTAATTTACTCTTTTCTTCTACTTTGTAAAGAGTGAAATTAATGTATTTTTCAGATGCTGGAAGATGTCTGCATACAACTATTCAGTTTCTACAGATCTAAAGAAGTTGAGTTACAAAGATTTACACTTCAATTTGTTCCTACTTTAATCTATACATATCTCAGTTCAGTTGCCCTTGGAAACAAAAAATCTCTACGATGCATTGAGACTCTTCTAATTGGTATGATTTTACAAATTTTATTCAACTGACTTATTTGACTTTTCAATGAAATTAAAATATACTCACTTCATTATTTTTCAGGTTTATACAACTTTGAGGTTGTAGATGAAACAGGAAAACCTAGAGTGGTTTCATTTAGATTGCCATCTTTGGCACAATCTTCAATTTATCATGAGGTATGCAAATTCATGCAGTTTCTTAGGAAAGCCTATGCCTGGAAAGGGACATCATCTAGCTAAAATAATGATGAATAGAAGTATATATTTTAAATTAAATTTTAAGGGACATCATCTAGCTAAAATAATGATGAATAGAAGTTTTTTTTTTAATTAATACATTTTTGTGGTTACAGCCACTTTCCCTGGGCCCTCAGTTTTTGACGGAAAGTGCTCTAAGAAGATGGGAAGACTGTAACACCAAACTTGTAACTTGGGGGCCATTATCACAGGTTGAAGTCATAAACGCGCAGAATCGACCCAAAGTGATGGCAGCCCTTTACTTTGTCTACAACCGTCATATGAGTTTATTGCCCAAGCTGGCACTGAGACATTTTTGTATTGCAACCTCTAGGTAAGAGAATTAATCTGTATTATTTATATAATCACGATAAATATTATATATATACTATTTTGATATATACTTATAATATCCCATTTGTTTTTGTACAGAATTGTAACACAAGGGTTCCACAAAAAAATAGGGACTTCATCCCCTTCTAACAAAAATACACCCAGAATTCCAGTGTCCTCTAATCTTCTGCTAGAAATGGTAGAAGGAGCATATTTTGCCATGTTCAACGAGTTTTACACTCTGGCCTTGCAAGCTGTGAAGGACATAGACCAGAGAGCTCAATATGAACTGTTTCCTGATGTCATGCTAGTAACAAGCGCAGTGATGAATTCATTAAAGAATAATCCGACAGGTAAATAAATTCAATATTTCAATAATCCAGTATTTGTAATTTTTAAACTCACTCATCCATCTCTAATATGCATAATACTCCTCTCATCCCTTTAAAGGTTGACTGGAAGAGATACCTTAAAGGGATAAGTGTGTTGTCCTGTATTCATCTTTTTCATGTGTTTTATGTACAATAAAGAGTTTTACATACATACATACATAAGTCCGCCTTTGTGCATGTATCTCAGTGTTTGTCAATAGGGAATGGATGATTATTTTAAAAGTGCTTGGTGATTTTTCTATTGATAGAAATAACCATCCTTAGCTACAGAAAAAAGTTTCAGATTTTTCCGTTGAGTCATATATTTTATAAAAATAAAAACATTTTACTCAATCACTCGGCACTCTTATACGGCAGTTAAGCAGTACGCCAACGCATATCAAATAAAAAAAAATGCTGCTTGAATCTGTAGTACACGATGACATTTGTAGCTAAAAGAAGCAACGGCTAAGTGGCGCCGTCTGTAGATTGTTCGTGTTACTAAGGGAGCGTTCAAGTATTACGTAACGCAATTTGGGGGGGCGGAGGGGTCTCGTAAAACGTTACGATGCGTTACAGGGGCGGGAGGGGGTCTTTCTTACAACACGTTACGTAACATTATTTCTTTTTTTATATACTCTCTTAATATGAATAAGTGAAAATTCACTTATTGCAAGTGAAAACCGAACCAAATGGTTATTAAAAATGATCACTTGAGAGTTACGTAACGTTTAGAGAGGGGGGTGGGGGGGTACAGAAAAACGTTACGGAGCGTTACAGTGGGGGGAGGGGGGTCAAAAATCTTCAAAAATTGCGTTACGTAATATTTGAACGCTCCCTAAACGTGTTCATTAAAATTACCATTAATTTCTCATACCTATAACATTCAGTAGTGTTGTTAATTCGGAGTAGAAATAACCCAATAATTCCAAAATCTGAGAATAAAATATATAATTTGGTCATATTTATTGAAATTCCCCATGTATGGTTTAGTAACACGAACAATCTACAGACGGCGCCACTTAGCCGTTGCTTCTTTTAGCTACAAATGTCATCGTGTACCACAGATTCAAGCAGCATTTTTTTTTATATGCGCTGGCGTACTGCTTAACTGCCGTATAAGGGCCGCCGAGTGACAGAGTAAAATGTTTTTATTTTTGTAAAATGTATGGCTCGACGGAAAAATCTGAAACTTTTTCCGTAGCTAAGGATGGTTATTCCTATCAATAGAAAAATCACCAAGCATTTTTAAAATAATCATTCATTCCCTATTGTATTTTTTATTTATTTATTTATTTATACATAATATCTAAGCACATACCTAATTAATATGAGGAAAATATGACTGAATAAAAAACATTCGCCTTGCTACTCCACTGCCATAATATGTATGTCTGTATTTTTCAGGTCAACCCTCTGATGGGCCCATGGGCATCAGTGTTGCGTTATCACCTGCTACCACAACAGTCACAATGTCCAAGTCTATGATTACAAACGCATCATTCCGAACAAAGAAGTTGCCTGGTAAGAGCCCAATAATTAATTTAGGATATTAAGACAGATATTAAGTATATTATTGAAGCTTAAATAGATTTATAAACATCTCAGACAATATTTGATGTTGTAGTTCTACTGTTGATATCATTATTTTTCATGATTTATATGCAGATGAGGTTCACTCTTTTTGCATGCTGACAAACAATCGCTCTTGGCGTCATAGCCATAAAGATGTATTTTGCAACATGTACATGTTACCGTATGAAGATACTATTAAACACCATTCGCATGCCAACATCTCAAAGGGGCTGTTTAAAATTTTTGATGGAGAACTTTTACAATTGCAACTGAAAAAAGCTTATAATAAAAAATCTTCAATAAGCTCTCGCAGCTCACATGATGATAGTGTGAATGACACAGAACAGAGTCCTAGCAACTTTTAATACCGTGTTATTATATTTGCTAGTTAAATGGGTAACATTTTATCAGTATTCTTAGCTAAACACAACTGCCATGATGCACAAAATATAATATTATAATAGTTAGCATTTAGTTTGTTAATAGTTGTACCCGAAAATATAATCATAAGGCCAACCTCATTAGCATATACATACTTGTCGCAACCACACAGCAAAAATCAACACAATTATTACTTTTTTCTTATTTTCACTAAATAAAAAAATGTGTACGCTTACTAGTCCCACCAACACCCATATTTATAAAATCAATGAATGTTGAAATAGGCAATATTATCGACAAACAATTGCTCATCTATGCTCTGAGCTAAGCCGTGGACAGACAGACAGACGGACGGACATATCGAAACTATGAGGGTTCCTTGTTGACTATGGAACCCTAATAAATGGTTGCAGTGACTGTTTTTATTTAGTTTCACCTACCTTACACCAATTAAACTGACGTTTTTGAGGAACAAAAATGATCACTTGTCACATTGAGCCATAAATCGGTGAGACTGGTAGTTTTTAGTATCAATCAATTATTGTTTTAATTCATTTATTTATTGAGCAAAATTCATAAAATTACTATTTTATATTCGCGTTGAGCAAATATGAGTAAAGTACAAATCCTATTATGTATTTCGCTTGCAGATCAAAACAATTGAAATAAGAAAAATATTTTGTTTCTGCACTTGTGTTGTGAACATTTTGTATGTTATTTCTTTATTTTTGGCCCAGGTATGCAATATTTTAAGTTTATGTTATATTCAGTAGGTAGTAAATTGGTATTTAACTCACTATCAAATTAACTTAGGCAATAATAGGTTAATTTTTGTAATTAAACTTTAGACCTTGGTATCCAGTGTCCCCTAATTTCCTATTCTTTAGTCGGTAGGCGCTTTACTTATTTCAAACTACATTATTTTGCTCCTAACAAATAACGACTTGTGTTAAACATAATCATTTAGCTACGCTGTTTATTATGGAAGTAGATAAAATACAAAATCGCCAATGGCCAGTACTGCTTGGTTACATATCAATTTAACTAACTCCAGTTTAGCTCTAATCGAGATGCACAAGTGAACTACGTATCTAAATCCTGTCCCACTTTTACACGAATATGTTACGCGTAGAAGTGAGATAGAATTTCGCGTGCACGTATTTCCACAAGGGGCGATGATCTACATCTACAAAGTAGCATTACAGTATCCTGCTGTTTATGTTTGTACCAGATTGATATTCGTACTTTTCACTATCACTTTTTATAATTAAAGTCATTCGCAATTTAAGATCCTAAAAATAGTTCAAACGCTGAGAAGTAGGTAGCCTGTTGTGCCCAGCAATGGGACGTAAATATATAGGCTTGAGATACCTATGGTAACGAGATCATGCACGATTATGCAGCGTAAAAATATGTGTGTGTTGTATACCTACATAACTCGCCATGGCCGATGTACTACTTGCCTTTAATGGTCACAATCGATCTAATACTGAGGTGTATATTTACTTAAACCCACAATTCACATAAATGTGCTGCTTCTTAGTACATTAGTATTGTATTGTGTTTATATACTGTTTATTTGTATTTGTGGTATACAATACATGTGATACATGTATTAATTTTCTATTTTCAGATGATATTCCCATACAAGCTGGTCAAGTTGTGCCTACAGAATCGACAGACATGCTCACATCGATTACAGAGGAAGGAGAGACAGATGCTACTCCGATTCAGCGAGGCAGTGGCATACGAAACTCCAAACCGAAGCTGGGTGGTTTTCCTGTACTCGGTAAAAAATCTAAAGATGGTAAAGATAAAAGTTCTACGAGCACCGAAAAGAAAGTAACTCTTAAAGAATCGTCTAAAGGCATTTGGAACTCCCTGAGTGGAGGCGGAGACACTGTGGAAGCACAACAGAAGACTGGCGCTGTAGACTTGGTCGATGCGAACGGCAGCATAAAAGATGACAAGATTTCCATGACATCTGCCCACAACAGTACGGAGAATTCTGACACGCGGTCACAGGTTACCACAGACTCCTTAGATATTGAGACAACGCCTCGGTTTGCCGCCATGCAAGTTAGTTCCGTATAATTTCCACATTACTATTTTTATCCAAACGTAACATCGGTAAAAGGCAATTAAGGTGACTTGGGGTGTGTCGATGTAAATTTAACTCTGCATATTTGTTGTTCTTGTATACTTAGGTGTCAGATTCGTGTTTGTGATGTTATTTATTAGGTATTTACCTATAAAAGGAGGTTATTATTTAATTAGGTCTAATTTAATGGTGTGAATATGCACATTACATTAGATGCAAGGTTGAAAAGCGGTAATATATTAAAGAGCAAAAATGAAATTCGGAAAAGTTCGGTTAATATTATATTCATCAGTATTCTTGGTTTAATTTTTGACTTCAGATCTTAAATAATTAATCATAATCTAGTTTTACATTTGTATCTTATCTTACCTAAAATTACAAAATGGGTAGGAGTTATAACGTTGTTATAAATTATGCCACAGTTTATCTCTATGTTTTCAATTTCTAGTAGTCTAAATGCATATAATAGCTTAAAATTACATGTTAATTTTTAACTGTTACATTTCACTTATTAAAGAAAGCTCTGAAGTTTAAATGAAATAGTTTGTTATTTGATAATCCTAATATTTAATAATTATTTAGTCTTATTATTGAACTTGTTTGTTTTGTTGGATTATGGTGTGATAAAAGTGATAAGACTCAAAAATATACCACCTAATTGTTTTATCTAATTCACTTACAACTCGCACTTGACCAATGTTATGTCAAAACGATTTTTCAACATGGTGATAGTGAATAATTCTAACAAAAACAGTTTTCCAGTTCTTATATCTACGAAGTATAGCTTATGTAGGCCGGGAGATGGTCACACAAAATATTTGGTCATTTGTACCAGTTTTTTTTTTTTTTTTTATGTGAATAGGAAGGCAATCGAGCAAGTGGCAGTATGGCAGTTATTCAGGGGTCTAACTTCCTACTTAATAACAAAAAGGAAAATGATGGTCACACATAGAGCATATTCAACAATTAAAATTATTTAAATATTTTGTGTCACCATCTCCCGGCCTAAAGGTTTCAGACGTCTCAATAATGTTCCAAAAACGCTTTGTTTCTGTACTGTAAAAAGTTTTTTCTTCTTTGCACCGTGAACTGACATTTCTTATCATAATCACCGCATCTACTACAAAACAAACACATGATAAAGCACAGTTTACACAGTCAGCGTGTAACGGCCAGCTGCTGCGAAATGAGTGATTCATAATCATAGCATAATTAAAGTTACAAACAATTTGCCGGATCCGATAAATGGTTTCTGCCACAGTTTTAAAGATAACCAAGTAATATATTGTGCACAAAAAGCATTCACTATGAAATCTATTACGCTTTGTTTCCTTCTGGTGTGCATTTCATCTTGTTTAGCAAAAGATCTCGTTGTCGGCACGACTGATAGTGCGCGCTTGGCGTGGCGAACAAAAGCCAACTACTTTCCTTTTCCGCTCAAGAAAAGAGTGAAGATATACTTCTATTCAAGTCCTGAGCAGAAGCCTATTAGGGTAAGTCAATTCTATTTTGTAACCACGTAATTCCTAAGTAACATCTGAATAATTATTTTAAATTGGTGCAATAAAAAAACTAAGTAATAACTCCTCTGTTGTCCTACGGTGAAAAAGATAGAACTATTAGTATACTGCTTGCAATGAAGATCTAATGACAGTGGTTAGGTACACTGATTTGCCTTAACAATTGTTTGTGTAACATAGGTAATGACAGATGCACTATTTAGGTAGGTACCCACTGTTTTTTGTAGTAAGTACTTGCCTAGCGTAGTTTCTCTGTTCAAAAGGAAATGCCTGCTTTTTAATTATTTACGAACGCCAAATCACACAGGTACTTACTTCGACAGCCAGTAACCGAGTAGGTATGAATGTTAATTCATTTATAAACGTTTTGTTATACGATACCTAACTATACATATAGTGTACATACCTATCGCGTTTAAAAAAAATTGGAGTAATTTTTTTATATTTTCTATAGGAATGGTAGTATTAACTATAATCATTCCTATAGAAAATATAAAAAAAATTACTCTAATTTTTTTCAAAATATTTTTTTTAGCTTCTATAGCTATGGTTATATACCCCAGTGGATTATTGTTAGGGGGTGTCTAATACACCCTGTATAGAATGTTCTATGAAAAGCGACCCGTTATTTTTACTCGTGAGTATAGTTACATTAGAAATAATTGTATTCTATAATGTTTTGACCAAAATTATTAATTTGCCTACGCTTCCTCTATTTATTTTATGAATACCGATGAGTTCGATTGAGTATCTCTATGTAAATGCTTTATTGTTTTTCAGGGTATCGTAGTTAGAGACCTCGATCGAACGGCGGCAATTCCCAGCATCGTGGCAGGTGGAATAGGCTTCCCCTACGTCTACATCAAGCTAAAAAGTGCGCGCGGCACCGGCCTTAATTTTCAACTTGAAGTTTATAACTGAACATGTATGTCGTGTCGACCAAGAAATTTCTTTATCACAACGTTCAATGTCATTTGATAAAAGTAAAGTAGTCACGAACTGCAGTTGCAAATCAATGTGACAATGAGCCTTCCAGAATTATTCATTTAGTTACTACGAATTTTCGTCGCAATATCTTGGTCGATATCAACTATTTTGATCTAACTATAGTTTGATTTAAATTAATAAATAATTAGTATTGTTGGTGGAGGTTCGAATAATATATGGGGATCCTCGAAACGTCTTGCCTCTTTTTCTGAGCAACCGTGAATATTGGGTCTCGGTTTGTGTGCATATTGCTGGCTAAAGGTATGTCGTCCACGCCACGATTGAATGTCTTGGATTTGTTCGCCTCGAGAGCTTGGCGCAGTCTCGCAATGGTTGCTGCCTGCTCGTCGCGCTCCATCTCGTTTATCAGTATCGGTAAATTCATAGCGCAAACCCACAAGTATAGCATTCCCACTGAAAAATAAATTATTTATTTTGACATTTAATATAAACTTATCTAATTGACTTTCATCATCATCATCATCAACTTTAACCTGAAGTTTTCTTTCTTGCGGGTATAATTTATTATTTAGCATAAACAAGGTCTCTTCAAGTTATTCCGGAATATTTCAGCAAGTTGTTCTGTTAGTTTGACTTAATAGCCCTGCCCTATCAATGTTTTTCAGGATTTTTGAATCATATAATAATTGACAAATAATTCCATACATTCATCGATGTTCAAAGCGTGACTAAATTTTGAATCAAACATTTTTATTGTAAAATCTTTGTTCTTCAGTCAAATTAACTCAACCACTCGCTGACATTTTTCGGAATAATTATGAGACACTTTGAAGAATGAGAATGACATAGGTAGCTAGGAAAATTTTCAACTGAAATGTGAGTCCATCAAGTGCCTGTAGGGTATCGAGGAAAACCGCACCACAGTATATTATGTTATGTTACAGAGATTGTCTTAAATTATTACCCATATGATTGTATTTGTATGATTGTAGGTAAGTCAGGTCAAGAGTACCCGAAACCGTCGAGCATGTATGAAGAGATTGATGAATGTGGATGAGTATGTCAGGATCGTACTTAGCAAGTGGAACAAAGTAGTCTCTGCCTACCCCTGTGGGAAAGAGGCCTAACGGTATATGTATGTATATATGATTGTATTTAGGTATGTAGTTGCTCTACAGTCTAGTGCTGCTCACGAAATCCAAAATGATTGGGTACAATTATTTCCTTCCTTTAGGATTTTACCAATAATTTCACCGGCTGTCTTGCTCTCCACGCATAAACACAGGAGCTCAGGCACTGCTACTTGGCGACAGGATTAGAGATTATGTCTAAAGTCGGTGCCTCAGCACATACCATACCGCGATCAGGGCCGTCTTTAAACTATTTGAGGCCCTGGGCACATTAGGATCATGGGGCCCCTATGACCTAAATATCGGTTATCATTTGGTAATCTGGCAGGAACTAGGGGCCCCATTCGATCGCGGGGCCCTGGGCACGTGCCCATAGTGCCCAGTGGAGAAGAGGGGCCTGACCGCGATCCATCGTGGGAAGATTTGCGACCTGGCAGACGTGGACCTTATCAAGTAGGTATCTACTCCCTATTGAGTTTACCCCACGACCCACGGCACTTACGCAACAGGAACCCGCCGGCAACGCTAGCCCCGATGAGAAGGCCGATGTCCATAGTGTTTTGTTTCAGGACCAACAGACCGGTCGCCACCAGCATCGACAGTATTACTAGTCTGACCAGTTCCACCATTATGTAAGCGATCATGAGGATGTTGTGGCACTGCGAACATAATAGGTAATTAATAGTCACCCTAAACTCGTGCAGAAAATTTCGCATCTTATCTAAATCAATTAATTGGCTTCCAATTAAGAAGATGTACGTACTATACTGACGAGCGAGTATAACGGGTCGCTTTATATACAACTTTGTATGGAAAGTGACCCGTTATTTTTGCACGGTATATCGACGCCGCGGGTGGTGGGACATACCTTCAGATCTTACGTATTGCCTTCAGCTTCTGCGTCAAATAGGCATTCTTTTTTTAGTATCCTAGGATTATACCTAATGTTCAATTTAGTGAAGATGAATATGAAACACTAACCGTGTAAGCCCCGTAGATGAATGATAAACAGGTTATTATGTACAGGCATGTGACGCTAATACAATAAGCTGTGTATTTTTCCAAATCTGAAACGTTATAAATATATTATTTTAAATAGGTACCTACCTACAACACAAACAAACAAGCCAACCTAGCAAATATGAGCACCTATAACTAGATTATTTAGATACTGTTATTTTTTATCCATCGTTGTCTTCGTCGGCTGTGAACCCTTTAAACTTACCCTTTACTTAATCTACATATGGGTATTCTAACTAAACCATAACTTGGCCGCTTGGCTGGTTAGTCATTGTCGACATCAACGCACGACCAAGACATCTTACCCAGAAATACCCTATAATAATGCAGCTATACTCAACCTGTTTTTATAAGAGCCACAATAACATCACTCCTCGCTCGTGCGACAAGTTCCTGCGATGAAGACATTATTTATTTCACCACTCTCGGAATGTAATGTACCACTTACCTACTAGGTATAAACTTATTGCATTATTGACGGGGAAAACTTACTTGTGGTGAGATTCTCCATGTAATCCTTGGTATAAATTAATGTCAAGCCATTGGTCCACATTATAATGTCTTCTTTTACTTTCTCGGGGTTATCGTGAGCCATGCAGCATGCGACCAACACAACCAAGGCTTGGATCTGGAAAGTTAGGTACTTATATTTTAGTACTATTACTTATTCTGTGCTTATATAGGCATAAAACGCGTTGAATTGATCGTGATTAAGACTCGGTAATAAACCAAAAAAAACCGGCAAAGTGCGATTCGGGCTCGCCCACCGAGGGTTCCGCACAAATTTACCATGTTAACATAAAATCCAGGGTTAGCAGAGCCCTGCTCATAAGCAAAATGTATGCAGTGTGAAGTCATTTTATATTGGTTACTTACATAGACAGACAGACAAAAAATTTACGGTTTTCGCTATATTTTCTCTTTATCTGTCCCAAATTTCAAGATTCCGAGTTCACGGGAACTTCCCGTCGGCAAGTACCCTGTAGGTTTTGATGCCCTTGCGAGTTTCGAAAATTTGCGGCGTAAACGGCTGTATCTTTTGAAAGCGTTGGCTTAGAAGTTTGATTTTTTCACAGCTCCAATGGACAGTAGACCTGAGTATTTGATATAAATTTCAGCTTGATACCTCCACGCGTTCCTGAGAAAAAGGGTCTTGACAGGCGGACAGACGGACAACAAAGTGATCCTATAAGGGTTCCGCTTTTCCTCCCTAAAAATAAGGTGTCTTAACTTAAATACCTAAAGTACTTACGAATGAAAAGAAACCAATTAAAATGCCTCCTAAGCGAAGCGAAAACCAAAAGCAACAACTGTAAACAAATGCCATTTTATTTGAATCGCCACATTTTAAAAGTCTAGACTGTGGGTCTAACGATCCGTCGCCCAACAGTAGTAAACTAATAAATATTGTGACTGATTGTGACGGACTGGTAGAAAGAAACAACATACAATAATTATGTTAGGTATATGTATACGATAATCATCAAAAATACTGGACAGCTACAAAGCAATCGCACGCGATGTGGGGTCCGCATCGAAATTATATGTTTTCGAGTTTTTCCTATTCTAAAAGAACGACATGCCCAAAATTAATCGCGGCCAATCGTGCTAATCATTGATTCTTTATGAATTTCTAAGTCCAATCTTAAGTATTATATACTAGTTAGCTATTGCCCGCGTCTTCGCCCCTGTTAAAGTTTTTTTATATGTATATAATTATTGTTTCATAAGAAAAGAACCATGTCCTGACAACAACAAAAAAGAATTAAGTTGTGAAATCGGTCCGGGGTTACTCCGAAATTCGATTTTCGAAGTTCGTGTCATGCCGTCCCTCTCGCTCTAAAATGAATGACTATTAGTGTGAGCGGAACGGCATGAAACGAACTTCGAAAATCGAAATTCGGCTTTAGGCTTGAAACCACAAGTCAAAATGTCTCTTGTAAAAATTTGATATTTTAGGTATTTTTAGGTATTATGGGCCCATGGTAATTTGAAAATTAGGGGTATTAGTGAATAAGCTATTATGAAATTTTGTGGTTTTAAGCCTAAAGCGAAATTCGGAGTATAAGACCGTTCTCGGGTGATGCCGTGACCAAGGAAAATAGTAGGGATACATTTTTATGTACCTACTTATTTTTTCCATGTTGCTGCAATAGGGATGATGATGGTACCTACCTACCGAACCCATTAAAACAGCTGCGTGACTTATTAAATTATGAAATCACGGACAATCGATTGTGACTCATAATTGGAGTTAGACTAAAGGGGTTTTTCAAGGCAACAGGACAAGAGACGGTACAATAATGTTTGTTATCCACGGAAGTAATAAATGTACCTACTGTCAGCATTAGAAGCTGATAAACAGTCGAAGAGCTCAAAATGATCTACACACCTTCTTAAGGGTGCGACCAAACCGTAGCGTAAACGCAGTGACGTGTCGTATTCGTCACGTTTTCTCACCGTTTTTTCATACATCTTGTTGCGATTCCATAACGTCACCGTTTTTTAAGCGGCGGTGTGGTCGCACCCTAATATCTTGGCGATAGAGTCGTGTTTAGATCATTTTGAGCTCTTCAACTGTTTATTAATATTAACTTGGATACTGACTGTAGTCCGCGAAAAACGCTAGTGTGCCTCTACTTATGATATGAGACTACGGATGATCGATGATAGCTGATTCCGATTATTATCAAGCAAAAAATTTAAATATGAGCGGAAGCTTAAAATACTCCGAAATTAGAAGTCATGCCGTCCCTCTCTTGGACAAAATGTAGGTGGACCACGGGTAAGAACCGACTATGATAGATCATCATTACTCTGACTGTTACCCCCGGGCCACATTAGCGGGCGAAGGTTCGTGTCACGTAGTTGCGATAAAAAGTTCGATTTCGTGTAACCACGAACTACGTGGCCACACTTAGACCAAATTATTGCGATAAAAACTTCGGACGAACTATGTCGCGCAACTGAATTTGGTGGGAAAATGAACCATAGCGCAAAGAAACAAAAAGATAAGAGGAAGCGTTTGCTTTGTAATATGTCTGTAAATTATTATTGAAAAGTCACTTGTCAAAATTGACGTAAGTACATTTCAGAAATTTCAAAGTACGAAGTGTAGACACTTGCACGAACACGAACTCTGTCGCGATAAATTCCTTTGATCTGCGCTAGTTACCGACAGGAGCTCGAACACAGATCGAGTTCGCCCGAATGATTCGCGATAAAGCGAACTGTCTGTCCACACATGCCGCGATTGGGCGAACCTTCGCCGAATCCCGCTAATGTGGCCGTAGCATTACACCACTTCTTGAAAGAAGATATTTACGTCGAACATAGCTGTATGGGCTTTAAGCCTTTTGCATTTCCTCTAAGTATAAGATTTAAAAAAAAGTGTGACATTCATTGTCATATTTGTCATTTGTCAGCCAGCTGTCATTGTGAAGGGCTTGGTTTTGTCTTGCTACGGAATATTTTGTTGTTCATGAAAATCTGTAAAGAAGTACTCATTGAATAAATCATCGCAAGTGGGAAAATTTCAAAAGTAATACTATTCAGAAAGAGCGAGTGAAAAGGTTACGTTTAAAATGGCGGAAGAAATTTGTTCAATAAACTGCTTGCCAAATGAAATAATTTCACTAATACTTCAGAGAAACGATGGCCGTGAAATTCTAAGGTTTGGGGCTACTTGCAGGCGCTTTAATGACTTTGTGAAAAGTAATCAATATCTCTGGAAAGACATTACCAAACGATCGTAAGTATCGTTTTCAAATATATTTAATAATACAATATCAATATTGTACATGGAAAAACAGAATGTCAAAATATTGCGTAGGTAATATATATAAGCCATGTTAGCCTAGTGGTTTGAACTGTGGCCTCTCAAGGGTAGGGTTGTGGGTTCTAATCCTGGGCTCGCACCTCTTGAGTTTTTTGGAATCATGGGAAAAGAAAATATCGTGAGGAAAACTGCACACATCTGCCAAGCAATTCAGTGGTGAATGGGGTGGTGTGTGAAGTTGCCAATCCGCACTGGGCCCGCATGGGAACTATAGCCCAAGCCCTTGCGTTTTAAGAGGAATGTATATAGGCTGGAGAAGATGATGGCTACCATTATGTTTTTTTTTGTGAGTGAGTGTACTTTATTGTACAAAAATAAATAAACGGGCACAATTAACATAAATGAAGATAACTTATCATTAAAACTTAAAAAATGTTTTCTTTATCCAGGTTACCTGAGCATCTTTACAAAACACTTGAAGAATATTGCGATGGAGATTGGTTAAATGAATTAAAAGGATATGTTACAGTGAAAAAGGAAGTTTATATCAACCTATATGCCATGTCGCCTCAATTTTATGGGTAAAGCTTCTTTAAAAGTATCCACTCTTATTGTGCCTTTCAAATTTAAAGATACAATACACTATAGTTTTTAGGGTCCTCTAAAGGAAAAAAGAAACCTTCATGTCCATATGTCTGTCTGTTCATCAAGACCCTATTTCTCAAGAACAAGTAGAGATATAAAATTGAAATTCATACCAAATACTGAAGCGCATCCGGTCCCTTAAAACTTTGAAAAAATTAAGTGTTAAGTCTATGTAATCTAAAGATGTGGCCTTTTATGTTGCATTTCCCACACATTTGGAAAGGGACCAAAAATCTATAGGGTACTTCCATTCCAGTTGTCCTAGAAATTTGCAATTTTGGTATGAAGGTAGCTCTTATAGTGCAACTAGTGAAATACTTAAATCTAAATTACTTAAATTTTTATGAAGGTTCCTAGGAACATAATCCCCTATCTCTTAGTTTTTGACTTCTCCCAACTGACCCATTTGTATTGATAACCTTGTATATGTAAGATGTGTTCACTAGTTGACTAAATTTTATTGACATTCATGTCTTTGCAAGTGTTGCCCTTTGCAATTGTGATGCCGAATATACTTGGGAGCAAAGAAACCAGGTCAATTCCCATAGAAAGTTGTATTTGACGATGCGGTTGGCTTAGTTGGTAGTGACCCTTTTTTTTTTATCGCAGTTAAAACTCTTTACGAGTACCCCAGGGCCCGGGGGACCCGGGGGTTATGTGGGACTCTCTCCCCCATCCTCTCTCCCTGCGGAGAGGGGAGGGGGGAGCATACCCACTAAAAACACTGGGGCATTGTCCGCTTGCCGGGTTTAGGAAGGTGCCGTGGGATCCCAAGGATTCGAGCCGACGACGCCCCCCGAGTTGGTAGTGACCCTGCCTGCGAAGCAAGCGTCCCGGGTTCGAATCCTGGTAAGGGCATATATTTGCGTGATGAGCACTAATATTTGTTCCTGAGTCATGGATTTCTCTATCTATATAAGTATGTATTTCTCTATATAAGTATTGTATATCGTTGTCTAGTACCCATAACACAAGCCTTACTAGTGCTTACTTTGGGACTAGGTCAATTTGTGTGAATTGTTCAGTAATATTTATTTATTTATGAAAAGTGACCCGGTTTCTTTGCTCCCGAGTATAGATACTAGGCAGTAACTAATTCCACATTGATGATAAATACACAAGTACCAGCTAAACTATTAATAAATGTTTTACACTTTTCTAGGCAAGAGAGTGATGTGTCCATTCAAGATGTGCAACCTTTTTTCAAAGTTGCCCTTTACAGCCGGTTCAGCTACAACTATTCAATATATATATTGCAGGAAGTCATAAGAACAGGCAATATAATAGTTGATGAGGCCAAAAAAGTGAGGAAGTAAGTATTTGTTTCCTAACTTTAAATTGTGTTTGCCTTTTCAAATATTGTGGGTGCTAAAATCAGCAAAACTCGAAATAGTCAAAAGCCGCAATATATTAAGAAGCACAAATTCACAGCATATATTTTAATTGTAATTATCTTAATTCTTTTTTTATATAAATGCAAAATATGTTGTTTGTAACAATAAATTAAATGTGATAATGATATAATATTATTCTCTCATTCTCTGTTTTCAGGCCTTATACATTGACAGAAATGCATTATGCAAGAGTTGTCCTGAGACATTTAATCCACACATTTTTATCGTTGAAGTGGGTGAGGGCCCACATGGGCCGTAAGTTGCCTCCTGACGCAGTCTGTAACTTTTTCATCCAGTGGATAGACACCGTCACCATGCATCCCGACGAGGATGTTGAGAACAAGGTACTTACACATTAATTTACACTGACTTTTTCTCTAGAACGCATGGAGGTATCAAATTAAAACTAATATTGAAAAAGATACAATGTTTAGAAGATGTAATTTCATACAGAAACCATGGTAATCCCAAGTTGTAGTATAGTGTTCTTACCTAATGGGATTCTAAGGTAATCTGTAGAATTTGGCATGCAGTAAGGCATCTTGGGTTCATAACCATTTCATAACATTAGTAAGTAGCTCAATAATCACCAATTTCCATAATATTTAATTAGATTTTTTTTATTTTGTTACACATGTTTAATACAAAAAAATAAAAAAGTGTAGGACAAGTTTAAAAGCATAATTGTTATTTTTTATTTGTAATGTGGAACCCAAGATGCGGAAGTCCGACTCGCACTTGACCGGTCAATATTGTTAAGATTCCAGAATCTTAACAATATTTTTTCGTATCAGATTACAGATTTAGTTACAAAGGTGAAATTAATTCTTGAAGAAAAACATGGCACTAAGACATCAGGAGATGATGAGGGGGAGAAAAAGATATCGGATCGAGAGGTGTTAGCAGCGGTCACACAGGTGGTCTACCGGCAGAAGCATATGGCGGTTACCACTTCCGCAAACTTGGATACGTTGGACGTCGTTAGGGTTTGTGTTAATATTTTTGCAAACTTTGAACTGAAATTTAGCAAAGCTTGTCCTGAGTGCTTGAAAATAGAATACATACTTCTAAATAGATGTAGAGTTAAGTGATGTTTATTTCTTTTAGGTCCTCAATACCAAAGTTGGCAATGTTATTGTTGTTACTGCAATATATCAAGCAGTAGCTAAAAAATGCGGTGTCAACTGTGAGTTAATCGCTTTCCCAAACCACCTCTTCCTGGAGTGGAGGGACAATTCTGATCCCAAGAACCCTCAAGTGTACACAGTGGACCCCGCCAGTGGGGAGCTTAACCGTCGCCGCCGCTGCCCGTTCTCACAAAACGGACCTGCAACTAACTACAGATACTTCCCTGACTCTTTACTGCAGTACATCTGCTCATCATACCACATGAGCATGGGCGCGATACGCAATTGGTAAATAGTTTTTTAATTCGAGCGAAAACATGTTATTGAGTGATTTGTCGTCAAAACTAACTTGTTAATATTTTTTCCAGTAATACATATAATGCTTTGCATTTATTGGATTTTCTGGGTACCAATCAGAATACACCTACCTCCTATCGCAACTTTTTGCCATACTTGCTTGATCAAACACACTTGTCTGCAATGAGTTCGTCTCTTAACCTGGAACATGTGAGTATGTTTTCATCTCTCATACTCTGAAAGTAGGTCATTGATTATCTGGATATAGGGTTGAAAGTGACTCATCGCGACCCTCGGGTTGAAAGTAAAAATTTTTTCTAGCTAATCCAAATGAGGGACATAGCAATGGAAATACGTATACAGCCATGTAATCTGTTTAAAATAAAAATCTATACTAACAATTCCTTTTTAATTGTAAAAGGCAAAATAATCTTAAAATAACATTCCCGCTAAATATATAAGCTTATGCAAGCGTATACAACGAGAATTAGTAGAAATTATTACGTTCGGTAATTTTTTTAGCTTGAAATATTTAAGTCTACAATTAATTGATAGCGACCTCCGTGTCTGCAAGTTTAAAAAAAAACTAGCCGGCCGCCATTGGTGCGCAGAAGAAATGTGCAATGCGCGTAAATCGCGCAATAGAAAAAAGAGCGGGAAGAGAATGACAAACGTACAGAGATGTACAAAATGGTTTTGAAAAAGCATTTAAATACAAAATGCAAAATACTTTTCAGATTTACTATTTCAAATGCAAAATACCAAATAGTTTTGGGTTTTGTATTTCAAATGCTAAATGCAAAATAGGTATTTTCAAAATACTTTTTCAAAATAAAATACCTTTTTACCAGATCGAATGATTTATATTTATTTTAGGTATTTATCATGAGAAATAGAATAGAGATACAATGCCGAGCCAAATGGCACCTCACTAGTCAGACATAAGGCGCGCACTCTGACCAAAGATAAAAAAAACCGGCCAAGTGCGAGTCGGACCCGCGCACCGAGGGTTCTGTACAAATTCGCCAAGTTATTAAAAAATCCGGTGTTAGCAGAGCCCTGCTCTTAAGCAAAATGTAGGCAGTGTGAGGTCATTTTATATTGGTTACTTATACAGACAGACAGAAATTATTTAAAAAAAAAACTACTTACTAGATCTCGTTCAAACCAATTTTCGGTGGAAGTTTGCATGGTAATCTACATTATATATTTTTTTTAGTTTTATCATTCTCTTATTTTAGAAGTTACGGGGGGGGACGGGACGGACACATTTTACCACTTTGGAAGTCTCTCCTGCAAACTATTCAGTTTAGAAAAAAAATATATTAGAAACCTTAATGTCATTTTTGAAGACCTACGAGTACCCCACACGCACAGACCACCTACCCCAGAGACATGCCATCTTTACGAATTTCTAAGCAAACACTTCTGCCGACGTTGGCGGAATGCGACGTAAGCGGGCGGCAGGGGTGACGTCACGGAAGAGATGAGGGCATGTCGATATTGTATATCGATAAGTTACTGGCTGGTTAGATTTTGGGAGCAATGTGCGCTGGTGAAGTGATAACTTGGGAGGGTAAACCGCTTTGTTCAAACAACTATCCAACCGCGACTATTTTCAAACAAAATTTACTAGGAACGTAACATATATTCACTCTGTTAATTATCATTGGTCTTATTATCATAGTTGATTCACGTCGCTTAACACGAGTGAAAAAAATTACATGACAATCTGTTCCGAAGTTTCAGTGTCAAAAGCTATTAAATGGACAAATTGACGAACGAAATCATTTTAATAACTTCATACTGTCTAGCAGTGGCGTGGCGTTCATAGAACTCGATTCCCACCGGCTTGCCTATTTTAAGGCAGTTGGGCAATTTATTGTGCAGAATTAGAGGAAAAGGCTAGTTAAGTTCCCTTCGGCTTGCCTTCTGATATACTTGACGCCACGCCACTGCTGTCTAGTAATAAGTTTTACGTGAATTAAATCAATCACTTAATGAAATGTTTGTAAAAGTAATTAGTAAACAAGATTTTGATAATAACTTGAAAGACAATCAAATTGAATGAATGAATAATATCGATACGGTTTGGTCGCATCTCTACTTACGCATGACGTTGAAATGCAAGAAAGAGATGTAATGCGACGCAAAGCGTGCTAAACAAGGACAAAAATAGAGTTGGTACTTATGAGCGACCAGTGTTATTAGAGCTCCGTGATTTTTTGTTATTAAGGTATTATATTATTATACTTTGAACTTACCGATGAAACGTAATAATAATATTATCCTTCTTGTAATTATTTTTGCGACAGTCGCTTTCACACCACCTTACAGTGTAAACTGGCATTTTTTTGTATTTTACTATTGTAGTCTTTAGGTCACAGTAACACGCTGCTCACGGGTCTGTTTCCTGGTCACTACTGAATGAGCGCGCGTTTGCGTTCGAAGTTATAGGCGCAATTGCGCAAATAGGATCCAGAAAATGCCGCCCTGTATTACAAGTCTAATGGGGTAGGTGGTCTGTGCCCACACGTATGGGTTTGACGAAAACTCTGCTAACACCGGATTTTACTCATACTCATACTCAATAATAATAATAACTAATCATAATATTTATAATAACTTGGCGAATTTGTACGGAACCCTCGGTGCGCGAGTCCGACTCGCACTTGGCCGGTTTTTTTTTTCTATTTTTGTGTGATAATCTTAATGCAGTTCACAAAATACATCTAAGTACTTACCAAGTTTCAACAGTATAGGTTCTATAGTTTCGGAAAAAAGTGGCTGTGTCATACGGAGGGACAGACAGACAGAAGGACATGACAAAATCTATAAGGGTTCCGTTTTTGTCCATTTGGCTATGGAACCCTAAAAATGGGCACGCATGGCTACCAGGCGCTTCTATCGGTCAAATTCGGCAATACAAGCGTCATTCATTCGTTCATTTCATTTTGTTTGACTGGTAATGTTGGCTAAACTTAATCAAAAAGTATTTTGCATTTTGAAATGAATATTAAAAATTCAAAATACATCTCAAAAGGTATTTCAAATAAAATACAAAATGCTTTTTACTAAAAGGTATTTAAATGCAAAATACAAAATAGGTATTTTGCATTTTAAATAGAAGTATTTCAAATAAATCGCATCTCTGCAAACGTAACAAATATTAAATGCGACCATGCGACGTTAGTGAAATTTTAATTTCCTCATATTCGAAATGAAAAGTAGAGTGTTCAACTCGGATGAAATTACCCATTTCACCTTCGAACAATATCTCAGGTGGAATGGGTATATTTCAACCCTTGTTTATCAATCTACTATTTCATCTCTCATACTCTGAAAGTAGGTCATTGATTATCTGGATAACGGGTTGAAAGTGACTCATCGCGACCCTTGGGTTGAAAGTAATTTTTTTTTCAAGCTAATCCAAATGAGGTACATAGCAATGGAAATACGTATACAGCCATGTAATCTATGTTTTATATAATCATCTATACTAATAGTTCCGTTTTAATTGTAAAAGGCAAAATAATCTTAAAATAACATTCCCGCTATATATAAGCTTATGCAAGCGTATACAACGAGAATTAGTAGAAATTATTACGTTCGGTAATTTTTTTAGCTCGAAATATTTAAGTCGACAAATTAATTGGTAGCGACCTCCGTGTCTGCAAGTTTAAAAAAAAACTAGCCGGCAGCCATTGTTGCGCAGAAGAAATGCGCAATGCGCGTAAATCGCGTAATAGAAAAAAGAGCGGGAAGAGAATGACAAACGTAACAAATATTAAGTGCGACCGTGCGACGTTAGTGAAATTTGTCATAATACCTTCTTTTAATTTCCTCATATTCGAAATGAAAAGTAGAGTGTTCAACTCGGATGAAATTGCCCATTTCACCCTCGAACCATTGGTGCCCTCACTTCGTTCGGGCACCAGAAATATCTCAGGTGGAGTGGGTATATTTCAACCCTTGTATATCAATCTACTATTTAGCACTTTAAGGAATACAGCTTTTAAGGAGTACAATTGCTTATTTTATAACTTATTGTTTTCTTTTAGCTAAGCACTATTCATATGGAAATATTAAAGTCGCTGTCAAGCCTTGTGGTACCCTCCGAATGCCCCAAGAAAAGAGTAAGCACAATAATGAATCAGTTACTTGGTAATACAACAACAAGAGAATATTATGTTTAGATTATATTTTTTTCCAGTTTACCGTTAAAAAGCATGGCAGTAACGTAAAATATGCTGTGGGTATGACTTGTTACCACAACAAATATGACTATGTGTGCACCATCCGCGGTTGGGATGCGCAATGCGCTCTCAAGTGGCAGTGTCAGATGGCAGCAGAGAGCTTGTACTTTGGAGTCACTCAGCCGTTTTACAACGTCATAGCTGCTGATCAGTCAGAGCGATATGTACCTCAAGGTAAGTCCCAATGGGAAAGCAAGCTAACCTGCTTCGGTTCTCAAAATATTTCCTATATGCAACATAAAATATTAAATATATCAATTATATGTTTTAGAGAATCTAAATGATTTGGCGACTCCCATCCGCATGTATCACCTCGAAGAAGTAATAGCGACGGAATTCACTCATTTTGATGGATTTGCTTATGTGCCCAATGACGAGAAGCGCAGAGAATACCCGGAGGACGAAGACATAGTCAACGTGTACCGCGAACGTCACCGGCTGTTATCTTAAACGGGTAATGCAGTTTCGTTCATAAAATACGTCACGTTGTGCGTTAGGACCGGAACCGGTTACCATTAAATGGGTATTGGATAGGGTATTTCATAAAATTGTTTTCACAAACTCTATCAATTTGGTAAGCATATCATCGGGTTACCCGAAAAAAGTCTCACCGTAATAACATAGTTAATTCCATAAGCGATTACCAAAACTAAAAACCCGGTTACCGTATAGGGTTACCGTATTAGAAAACGGTTATAACCATAATAGAAAACGAGTAACCCACGGTTACCCTTATTCAAACCAGTTTCCGTAATGATAGAAACAACGATAAGCTTACCATATCATAGGGTAACAGTTTAATAGGGTTACCCTATGAAAAGGCTTGAGCAAATGAAGGGGCTTTCCGTTCCTTGGTTGTGCGCTGAGCGCGAGGTCCACCCTGGCGTGTACCTACACATTCCCTACTGCCAGGAAAACAGGGTTACATTATTATTTTAGATCGTGGTAGGCGCACCTAAAGCGATCTAAAATTACATGTGTATTCGGGTAATTCCGGAAATCGCATTATTCCGAAAATCAATAAAATCAGTCATTTTCTGTTGTAATCCGTTGTTTCCTGTTTCGGAAGTAATCGAGTAATCGAAATGGGACTCTTATTCTTATTACAACGGAATGTGACTGATTTTATTGATTTCCGAAATTATCCAATTTTCGGAATTACCCGAATACACCATACATAATATAGATTGGGTATTAAACTAAACGGTTAATCGGAAATACGGCATCATAACCCAAAATCTTGTCTATTGTGATACTTGTAACCTGATGACTGAAAGTATAATTCTTAAAATCATCTTCATATGGAAACGTCATCAATGGTTCTTCTTATTCTTCTTCTCTTATTTATGAGTACCTACTTAAGTCTAACATTAATAACGTGTTTATCTATACTACATACTAGTAATGGTTGGCCAAAAATAAATATGGAAATGAAATTATTTAAATAATTGTTCACGTTTTCACAGTTGCTGCAGTGCTGCTTTATTTGAGCTTTAATGTTTATTGTTATATTTTAAAAATTCTATGTGTTTAATTTAGGTATCTCATCAATACGCTGAATTTAAACATTGTAGATCATAGTGTAGGTAAAACGAGACCAATAAATCGCGAATAACAGGTAGCATATATTTCTTGTCGTATAATACTTTGTGTTCACTAGCACCACCAACTTATCTGCGCACACATGATATGCCATTACTCCAATAGGTGTGTGATTGGATCTTCACTTGCATCACTGATCTATTACCGTTTCCGCGGTTTTTCGATTCACGTCTGATATGACCCACGTCTTCAGTGAATATCGTTCAAATACCATGTGATTCTTACATAGAATTTAGTTTGCGATTTCTCTGTGTTCATTGCAAGGGTTTTTTGACAATTTTTTGTGTGCATGTACGACAGGCTAACTTTTAACACATTCAAAGAAAACATACTTACAATTATGACAGCTACAGACTTAAAAGATTCAACGTTAATAAGACATTAATGGTAGAATAATGGAAATGGAAAATCTACGAAAAATGGAAATGGAAGATTATTTGATGTGGAATAGTGCGCATTCGTCAAAATTTTGACATTTCTAGCTTTTGCGAGTATTTGGTGGCAAAGTGACATGAGAACATGCATGCAGTCTTATTCCTCCGAGTGCATGCATAATTTATTATATTTAGACGTTACATTTATGTCGTATTGCCTATGTATAGCTACTATACTTTTACGTGTCAACATGTATAAGAAATATTAGAATGCTCCCAATAATCTGATCGAAGTCGTGTCATTCTATCAAGAGAAAACCTATCATAGAGTAGTCATAGTCACCCTCACAACACAACCTCGAGCAAAGTAGATATTAAGGAAATCGTCTATATACTGAATGTTAATGATTAGTTAAATAGGTACAATTAAATTTAAGAAAATATTTATGTCTGATCTTAATAAGGCAATGTTGCCAATCCTAACCCATCGGGATAGGCTTGCGATTGGTAAATTGGTATATTCATTTTGTATAATCTTGGGTCAGTAGGTATAGTCGACCAACTAAGTGCTTTATATTTTGTTACGAATGTTGAATAAATCTACAAATAAAAATAAATCTGTTTGTAATATTGAAATTTGAGAGTTCCGTACAAATTTGCCAAGTTAATATAAAATCCAGTGTTAGCAGAGCCCTGCTCCTAAGCAAAATGTATGCAGTGTAAGGCAGTCCTGGATTTATAAATAGGCCGCGGCTAGGGGCGGCAGATTTCAGAGGACGGTCACTCGATTTCAGACGGTAAAAGTCAAACACGTTCACTGGTTTTATCATGGGCGGCTTGTGGGCGGCGGAAAAAAGTGGCCTATACTCATAAAAAATATAAATCCGCCACTGGTGTAAGGTCATTTTATATTTGTTACTTACATGAACAGACAGACGTCAAAAAAGTAGTTTTTTTATTTATTTCATTAGTTGTCCTTTAAGAGCTACCTTCAAACCAAATTTCAAATTACTAGGACATTTTGAAGTACCCCATAGGTTAATCAAGCTCGGCAATTTATATGGAAACATCTTTTCTAATGACTATCTTTTGACTAAGTTGACTCAGAGGGTTCATTTTTCACAGCCCCAAGGGACCGCAGACCTCAGTATTGAGTATAAATTTCAATTTTATATCTCTACGCGTAGACAGACGGACAACGAAGTGATGTTATAAGGGTTATTTTTTCCTTTAGAAGTACGGAACCCTAAAAAGACGTTTGAAATAAGCTTACAAATGACATTGAACCTTAGGGTAGCGGTACTAGATAACGGAATTTCTTGGTCGACTATACTTAACTAAAGCGAGTGAACAACAGGAAAAACAATCAAGTACTCATTATAAAAAGTAACATGAGTCTTTATATAATATAAAATTATACTAGAATATGAAATTGTATAATGTTAAAGGATATAATTATGTGTCTGTAACACTGTATATTATATTGATTGTTATTTTAATAGTTTAAATTTATTTATATCAGGAACCGCTAGGTACTAAAAATAGCGACATCTTTGTTTTGGTACGTTTACGTACTTTCATTTATTAAATAAAGAATATACAGGCGTGAAAATTCGATACAGATGGTAAGCTTTTTGCATTTCGCTGTCATTATTTTACTATAGTGTATTTTTTTGGCCCGTAGAATTCTGACAGCTGTCAGAATTTGACGTTTCAGGGGACACCAACATTTTGTTCTGCTGAACAAATAAATTGTTACACTAAGCTTTCGTTATTTTAACTAACAAATAAAAATAATAAAATACGGTGACGTTCTAACATTAGGTACTCAAATAATGGACCTAAAAATTAATGGCAGCTTTTATTTTAAAATTGGCCAATTAGAGTACAGCACGTCTAGCACGACAGCGTACAAGAGTCGCGTCGCGCGCGAGATAGATTGCCCGTCTATATCTACCTGTGCGCTGTCGTGCTAGCCGGGCAGAAGATCTAAGTTGAAAACTTTAAAAGTCACCCTTAGGGTGCGACCAAACCGCCGCGTATACGCAGTGACGTGTCGTATGTAAAAAAAAAGATTATTAATTATGTCTAAATTATGCAATTTAAAATGAAACCAAATATCTGTTAATTACTAATATGTAGAAACGATTGTTAGTTTAAGTATTTCAACTTCAACATAACTTTCTACATTTTTTTTATTCATTTTCTTACCACGGATTTAAGGAACGTTTTTATGAATGGTAATACCGAGAAATGTCAGAATTCTACGGGCCAAATAAATACACTATAGCTGTGGATGAAACTGATAGAGGGGGGCAACTCCGAAGTTCGTATCATACCCTCTCACTCACTCTTATATTTAAGTAGGTATGTCAGGAATCAGGATCCTAGCGAGTGGAACAAAGTAGTCTCTTTCTGCCCACCCCTATGGGAAAGAGGCGTGACGGTATATATGTATGTAAGACTGTGATTATTGATTAGGTATATAGAGTGTTGCTTAAGAAAGTGATTTACGAAATGTCGGTAGAAAGAAGACTTGTCTATGGTTAGGAATATGAAAATGCAGTTGTTGACTTGAAGATGAAACAAAAAGGCTTGTGTATTACATCAGGTACCTACCAAGCCGGTATTTATCTCCTCGAGAACACTCGAGAAAGTTTATTAATGAATGAAAAGAAAGCATAAGGCCGAAAGTATGCCGGCAAAACGCTCTCAAAACTTGGTGAGCCGTTTTGAACCCAGCGACTGATGCAAAACGATGTCTCGCCATTTATATGTAGCCTTATTTCGCCATATTTCTAGGTTGTCAGTACGAGTACAGTCGCCATCAGATTCATCTAAGCTGTCTAGATGCCGATAATAGTTATTTGTTATGCAAGGCTGCAAAGTGTTTGTTTGGCGCGAGTGCCTGAATTGAAACCGGAGCAAGCGAAGGATTGTATGATTGAACCGCGAGCGAAGCGAGAGGTTCAAAAGAAGAATCCTGAGCGTCGCGACGGTTTCAAGGCACGAGACTCTAAACAACTTTGCTGCCGAGCGAAACACACAATTTTTCACCTCAATACAGCGAGAAAAATGAGGGATGGAAGAAAAAGAAAAATAAATAAAATAGTAGGTAATTAGTTAGGTATTTCACTTTTATACATACATAAATATTTACCTTGCAATACATACTATACATACAAAACAGAGTTTATACAGAATTTTAGTTTATAAAAGAACTTTAGTTTACCTTTGTTACCACCCTACATTGTTTAACTGGAACTGCTTCAGAACTTTACTCTGTTATTTGGTAATTAACACCTGTGATTTATTGATATAACTGTCCGAGCATATTTTATAGTATTTCCGTCGACGAACACTACATTTAGTTTTTCTTTATTACTTGAACTCGTAATTTTTAAAGTAATAACAAAGTCTTCGAATCAACAAAATATCTGTGAAAGATGGCGATTTCTCCGCGCCAATCCGCGCGCAGCACTCGCGCATGCGCGATATTTTGACTTTATGCGCGCGCTAAGAAGTAGCTGCTAAACAGCCTAATACATATTAAAATTATAATGAACTAATTGATCAATGTCTTAAATAAGCAAATTATAGTCACTTTGTAGATGAAAATTAATAATTTGTCGAAATGAAATTTTTATTTATCATCTTTGACCTAAAAAAGTTTAAAAAATGTTCACGAAACAAACGATAGATAAAGGATCGCGTTGCTGAATGTGATTATGTTTTTTTTTTTTAAATCAACTGAAACATTTAGGGGGTCTGATAAAAAGATCTACATTTGAATTTCGTATTATTCCGCCCCTCTCATTCACCTATTAAGTACTATTCGTGTAAGCGGGCCGACAATATACGAAGTTCAGAGTCCTAATTTCTAAGTATATGAGTAGGTGGACAATGGTGGTCAGCGCCACGTTCGAATTTCAAAAACCTTTTCCGCGCTAGAGGGGAAAAAGCGTTTTTCCACGCAGGTTTTTAAGGCGAAAGGCAGCCCTTTCGAGAAAGTGAGGTGAAAAATATCTGAACACTCCGAACACTGTTATTTACCTACATGTTCAGATATTTTTGAACTACTAAACCGCTCGACCGATGTATCTAGTGGAGACCAGTTCCAGATTTAGAGGTCTGGAGGCCTCTGGGCAACAAAGCAGTGGAGGCCCCTGGCCCCAATAGTACATTACTGCAGAGGCCGGGAAAGAAAGGCTTGCAGGCTGAGTAACGTATATAGACGGCCGAGCTTTGCGAGGCTGGATAGGAGTACGAAGCCTGCAAGTTCTTTCACACCGAGGCTTGTATAGTGCTTTTATCAAACATGCAATGAAATAAATAAAAAAACTCCAAAAAACCCTTAGAATGTTGCCGCTAGCGCGTGCATTAGGCGGCGGACGAGCAGCAGCAGGCGCATATCCTCCACGTGCGTGTCCTCCAGCAGCGCGCCCCGCGCCCGCGCAGCGCACGACGACCACCAAAAAACAAAACACCGTCGCTTTGCAGGCCAAGGCCTGCCATTTTGTATGAAAATCCATTACATACCACTTGTCTAACCGCGCCCGCAACGTGATACGTCCCGGCCTATTATTTGGAACGTAAGGTTAACATTTCATTGCATCTTTGAGAAAATTATTTTCCTGTCCAAGTTGTTAACTAGTCCGAATTAGTTTTTTTTTTTAAGTCTTGTGGGGGCCCGTCTCTTGTGGAGGCCCTGGGGCTGTAGCCCCGGTTGTCCTCCCTTAACTCCGGCCCTGGTGACAAAATTTAGGTTAGATTAGTTGCCCGAAGGGCATACCCAGAAAATAGAGCTCCGCGCTTACCCTTGGGCGGAGCTCCATCGGAAACCAGTTGGACAAACGGTTGTTGAAGCACGGGTCAGAACCGTAGACCGTTCCCAATAAAAGTTTATTAAATAAAATAACCAACTGATTTTTCCAAGCTCGCGATTCGGCAGCATAATATTGCTTGAAGGGACCACGGGTAACGGGGGCGCACGAACTTTGTTACTTGTCGTTTTGCTGAAGTGACCGATAAGCGCGGTGACTGCGAGTTGCCCTCGTGCCGCTCACAGTTATCGCTCTGCCTAGTGCCGTGCCGGCCGAGGCAAGTCAATGTCAATAGACTCCCACAAGAGCAGAAAACTGAAGCAAAATATTTCCATACAATTCTTGCCATGTTCAATCATTTAAAGCTTCATTTGCCTGAAGGGCAAAATACCCAGAAAAAGGGGCTCCGCCCTTGGGCGGACCGAAATTTTGGGAGCACCGAAAACCAGGTGGACCACGAACCACGACCTATAGCCGCATAATACATGGAGAGTTCCTCATACAAACAATACTGAGCAGGGGCTCCGATTTTTGAAACCACACCACGAAAGTGGTGAAAGTTTGTGCTCAGTGATAAGAGTAGAATAAAAGGAAATTATAGCTCTCACTAATCTAGTTAACTAGTCAAAAAAATTATTTTGAACTATAGGTAGGGCACAAATTTATAGCACTTTCGAGTCGAATGGTACTTTGGAGCGGGGTTTTCAAAAATCAGGCCCCAGCTATAGTGAATTCGGTGCCGCACTATTTTGGGCGACAACTTTAGCAATTTAAATAATAAGTATTGCTGTACTTGGAATAGTTTCTCGTTTGCCGTGATTATTAAGGGTCGATTTTTCAATCGTCAGATAGGGCCTATTTGGCGAACAACTCTATGGGTATCTGTCAATTAAGTGTCGTAAGAAAAATCGGCCCTTATTAAATAATTATAATTGGTGTCACTCGTATTCGCTATCCAAACAATTCAACTAAAAATGAATAAAACACAAATAGTATTAAAGTATTTTTATTTATCCATTTCCCTCGCAGTGCTCACAGTTGTTAACAATTTAAATGAGGAACGAGATCATTTCAAAGTCGGTTCTACTAATGAGACTAATCATATTTACAATTATTATCCTAGTTCTTTGATCTCGACTTCCAAAGGATTAATCAAAATGGCACTACTAGAGAATAGGCTGACTTCCTTGTAAAGCGCTGATGTTTTTACCGACTACCCTTACGACGTTGTAAGTCATTCAACTAAGTCATTTTTATTCCAGAAATCAAAAGCACAATGTTATTATTAAGTACATGGCTAACCTATAAATGTAATGATTTCTTGAAAATTTTACATTTTATGAAGGGCGTGCTGATCTTTCATTTACTGCCGTCCTAATGAAAAAGGACGTATATGCGTTTCATGTGACACACATATACGTCCTTTTTAATTAGGAGGGCAGTTTAGGTATGTATGTATCGAGATGATAATGAGTGGTATTTAAATCAAACTATAGTAATTTTACTACAAAGCCTGCATTAAAATTATCGAATAAACCCAATAACAATAACAAGCATTTAAAGTAGTCTGACTAGTTTGCAATTTACGTTTGAAATATTCTAGTAAAGCCCTTCGACCGCCGTTCAATCAGGGAGCCAATTTGGGTGACGAATTTCCAACACATTACCGCAAAACAGTATATCGTAACTTAAAAAAAGCGTTTGTTTTTGGCTTGAATATAATAACAATAACAAGAAAAACATACAGAAACACTAGGAATGATAAATTTCAAAATGAGGCCAAGTCTCCGCAAGTTCTTTAGTGTTCTCCTTCTTCAATCATCTTCGGTTACATTACTCATTAAATGCATGAATGTCGATATCGTAAAATGGGACTTGAGGAAGAAATACCAACTACAGCTGTAATAACTACCTAATAAGTTAGTAAGATCGCGTTTGTGGCTGGCATTTGGTAGAATTGCCAGGTACCCGCTGTCAGACTATTTAAACATCAATTTTATTAAAGCTCTTTATTAATGACAGACACCAAAGTCATAGTTCTTGACTCGCTTGCTAAATTATTGTATACACTCGTAAATATTCTATTGTAATCAAATTAAAAAGAAGTTACATAACGATGGGTGGTGTGTTCAGGCCAAATTCACTTGTTGGGAAACAATTGGAACCTGGTTTCCAATCTTAGCGCTTCTGGTAACTTAGCCTGTAACCCATCGTCAGACACATTTTAATAATACTTTCCTCAACATATCTACAGAACGTTGCAGAAACTAAAGTTTAAAAGACTATAACTACGAAGCTAAAATAAGTTTAAAATTGGCAGCAGTTAGGGTGTCGTTTTCGTAAGGGACACCCAATCATTGTTAAATAGTAATTTATAAAACACGTCGAGATCAGCAAAAGCGCGCGTGCGTCAATTTACAGAACACAAACGTGATATGAGCGAGCATGAAGTGAACTACTCTTACTATTCAGACCATGTATGTGAATTTACCACTAGTTGGTGCTAAAACAATTTACACAGTCATGATTTTGCCCCGTTGTGAAATAATGGTCAGGGCATTAATCATTAATGGATTATCACATCTAGTATTAAGTAAGTTTTAGGTATTATCACCACTGCAAATTTACAATTCTTCTATATTCCTATAAATAAAGCAAAACTAAAAGATGGAACATGTAACTCGCTTAAAATCATGAGTATAGGTTTGTCATTTGGATCATGTTTGGTTAATATTGAATTATAATTAATATTTAACTGTAGGTTAGTGATTGAGGTACACCATTGACAGTCTTTGCTTTCAGGACACCGTTTTCGTAGGACATAACTGTCTCCCGCCCGTTCTCTGTCACCCTGTAAACAGAAAATAAATAGTTTGAAATATCTTTTAACCCTTATAAATTTTATTCACAGAAGGATACACTGTATAACGTATAAGCCTAGAATGTTATGTGAAAGTGTTTTGTATGGTAAAGCCGCCTTATTTTTCAAAGTAAATAGATAAAATTCAATAATCGCTCCATGGGATCTAACACCATCCTAAAGGTGCTTGCTACTCAAAAGTTTACGACTCATGCAACATCCGCATAATACACGTAATGCCTCCTCTACACGTCATCTGCGGATGCATCTGTCAGCGTCTGCGGACGCATCTGTTGACGTGTAGAAGAGGCAAAGTACCACAAACAGCCGTATCGACAGCCAAAAGTAGCAAATTGTGTATGAAAATTTTTGTTTCACTCACATTTGTTTAAAAAAATATTGATTTTCGTTGAAAACAGTTTAGATTGTGTTCCCGAGTGCATTATAAACATGAGTGTATTTAACTTTCATATATGCAGCTATGACTTGGGCCTTATTAGAAGCTTTTATGTAAACCTGGTTTTTAATAGTGTATTTTATAACCTCGTTATAGTCCCTCGGACTAAAGAATCCATTATACATTTTTATGACCTTTTCTACTTTTTACTTCGATTGCGAGAAAATTTGAACAGACAACAAACTACAAAACACATTTCTGTAAGAAAATTACCGTATTTTCGATTGCATTTGGAACTTGTTAATTAATAATTTAAAGTATTAAGTTTCGCTGTTTGTTTTTCATTTTCAACTCATATTATTTCCTTTGAATTTAAATACATAATTTACGCTAAGAAACTATAAATAGAAATCCAACTAAAAATTAACAGAAATTTCCGTAGCTTTAAATGTTATTCTTAGAAATCATAATCAGATACAGATCCAGCCTCAATTAAAACTTTCGATTTATGTAGTAGCTGTTACAAAGGCCATGGTTTATTTTGTTTCCTGTGCAGTATACAAGAAAAGCCCATTATTATAGATGTATCAAAATCTATAATAAATTACCGGATAAAAAGCGAAAATAAAATCAATGTTTTCTATAATAAATTGAAAAAAATGCTTATTAATAAATCCTATTACCATTTGAATGAATTTATGACAGATGAGTTTGCTGACATCTGAATGTAAAATTGACTACCAAAATATAATAATAATTGTTATAATATTTATAATTTAATATTAAGTCATAATGTAAAATTGTAACGAAGATTTGTATATGTATTGTCGTGAATTGTCTTGTAATTTCATTTCAAAGTTTGAATTCCTATACATGTGAACTATTGCATGCATTAATTTAGAATGAGTGTTTTTTATTTTTGTTTTAATGTTGCTGTGCCCTGACAGGGTTATGCTGGAACTGTATTTATATGTATATAACATCTTGTAAGACCCATACTGCAATAAATAAATGAATATGAACATGTATTAAGGTTGTCGCACGCATAACCGCTCCGCGCCGGCGCGGCACCTGCTCAACCGGACCCGCTCAGTATTCTTTGTATGAAACTCCCTACTGCACCGCTCACTTATACTTATCGGCTTCAGAAGTACTTTAACCAAGTGACTCTTTTCAATCAGAGGCTCGGCAACAAGGAGGTTAAAACTATTAACTTACTTCTTAGTAGTAATCTTTTTCCCATTGATAACTCGAGTGGTAGTGGTGGTGCTCCTCATATTTCCACTGCCTTGGCCTGCCAGCGAGCTGTTGAACGTCGAGAAGGAAGTGAACGCGTTGCCGTTGGCCGCGTGGCGTGCGAAGATGTCGTCAAGTCCGGTCATGCCGAACGGGCTGAAGAGAGAAGAGGTGAGCGACGTGCTCGGGTGGTGGCTCCGGCGGCCGTGCCTGTGGTGGTGGCCATGCCCGTTTATTTCTAGAATGAAACAAGATTTTTTTTTAATCTTTCTGCAACACAAACACAGTCATTTAGATCCACATGGTTGACCCCACCTTTATGGTTGATATTATGAATAAAATCAGCCATTTATAAAATATTTTGTACTTTTTTTATCAACTAGTTTTACTGCATAAAATTACCCAAAAAGTGGCAAGGGACTTCGACGTCATCTACGGCACGTTTATCTACAGTCACCTCACGATAATGTTGAGCCATTTGCCACATGTCTTAATTCAGCCGTATAATGCGAATCGTTATCAAGTGTGCCTGAAGTTTGCCAGATATGATTTATACGGCTAAATAATGACAAGTGGCTAGTGACTCAATATTCCCGTGAGGTGACTTTACATTATGTACCTACTTCCAGGATCATCCGAAATACAAATTCTATAAAAAAAAAACTGTCATTAGTTTTTAGTCAACGACTTTTACAAACAACAAGAGCTCTAGGGATAGCAGTTTTTATATTAAATTCTACTAGTAATTTGAATACTAGACACAGACCCCGGTTTGAGCCGCATAGACAAATATATTTTTCTTTATAATGCACACCTGCAAACAAATCGCCGAAAGGAGAACCCCCGAAGAATTCTCTAAACACGTCTTCTGGATCTCGGAATGTGAAAGGGAAGCTGGCGTAGCCAAATTCGTAGTCGTCGTCGGCAGCCGAGCGCCGGCTTCTGGTGTTGTTCAAGCCTTCTTTTCCATATTGGTCATACACCCGCCTCTTCCTTTCTGCAAAAGTATGGAACAAACCAGTTTTACAAAAACAATTTTAAACAAGGAGAAAAGTACAAGGGTCCAGTTGGACTAATTAACGAGGTCAAGTAACGCTGTTCACTGCGCCGCGATGTAAAAGCCTGTTAGAGCCAATATATTCTACACGCCACTTTTACGAGCGAACTTCAAGTTAGATATGGCTATGAGAAAGTCGAAATCAAAGCTCCAAGCGGTTTAGTTGCTTATTAATAATTTCATATAGTCAGAGTAAAATATACAGGGTGTTTGGTAGCCAGGTGCAAAGCCTTAAGAGGGTGATAGCCGAGGTATTTTTGAGCATTTTGAGCCATACATGTCATAGCCGAAATTTGATTTTTTTTTTTAAATTGAAAATTTTAAAAATTTATGAAAATACCCAGAATTTGATAGAAACGTGTCAATATTGCACCAATGGGCGTTAATTTGTAAACAAAATCTTTTATTTCGGATAGTTTAATGTCTGTTGGACCAAATGAAATAATTTTTAAGTGTCTGTCTTGCCACAGAAACAAAATGGAGGCATTCGAAATTACTAAAAATGTCTTATTTTGGAACAGTCTTTTTTCTGTGCCATAAAAAAAAATTTGAAAAAATCCTGGAAGTGTTCAAACATTCTTAAAAACATGCCTGTTTATTGCTCTTTCTTTTAAGGTATCACTCATTCACATTGCTTGCTAAATCTGAGAGAAAAAGTAAAAACCAAACTCGGGGGAGCACTCGCTAAGAATGCACTAGTATTGAAATTTCGCGTTTTTTCATCCAACAAACATAAAAAAAAGTTGTACTATTCAAATCACAAAGAAGTGAAGATTAATTATTATTTTTTTTACCTTTTTTTTTATGTAATTTACTACTGAAGTAACTACCTTTAACGTGAAATTTCAATACTAGTGCATTCTTAGCGAGTGCTCCCCGAGTTTGGTTTTTACTTTTTCTCTCAGATTTAACAAGCAATGTGAATGAGTGATACCTTAAAAGAAAGAACAATAAACAGGCACGTTTTTAAAAATGTTTGAACACTTCCAGGATTTTTTTAATTTTTTTTTTATGGCACAGAAAAATGACTGCTCCAAAATAAGACATTTTTAGTAATTTCGAATGCCTCCATTTTGTTTATGTGGCAAGACAGACACTTAAAAATTATTTCATTTGGTCCAACAGACATTAAACTATCCGAAATAAAAGATTTTGTTTACAAATTAACGCCCATTGGTGAAATATTGACACGTTTCTATCAAATTCTGGGTATTTTCATAATTTTTTAAAATTTTCAATTTAAAAAAAAACAAACTTCGGCTATGACATGTATGGCTCAAAATGCTCAAAAATACCTTGGCTATCACCCCCTTAAGGCTTAAGGCTTTGCACCTGGCTACCAAACACCCTGTATATCGGAGTGATTTAAATGCTTACACAGTTCATCAACTGGCCACGCCAAGGTAAGTTTCAGTTAGACGATTTCAGATTCCTACACTGCATATGCACTATAATCATGACAATTTAACCCAGCTGAATCTAGGTCGCTATTTACTCAAGTATTTGTTATCGTTCTATGTTCATATTGGATACGGTATTTACGGTCCGGTCCGCCCTTTGTACCTCTCTAATGATAAAATTATTAGATTTTGTTAAAAATATTGTTAATTTTAACGTTAATAATTAATGTTAGGCCTACAACGTCAAACTACGTACGAATCAATTAATCAACTAAGCATTTAGAGATAACAAGCCAAGTGGGTTAACTTGCACATATGCTTAGTTAAAAAAGTTAAGTTAAACTTAAAAAATACCTATCATAAAGTTGATTTTTGTTTATTTTGTCCTCTACATTGCCTTCACGCATATAATGTAATTCATTATCATTGAAGTGAGATGAACTGAAAACAGAACTGCCGTTGCCGGCCGTTAAACTTTTCTCGTTTGTATTTTACCGCGCCTTTTTTTAGTTTTGCGTCTGAGAGAACGCACTAAGCGACAAAGCCAGTCGCTGCCTCTCGTTCTAGCTTCTAGCCGTCATAACATCCGCCTACTTAGTTATTCATGGCAACATTGAAAGATCGTTGAAATGAAATTCATAAGGCGTTGTTACCAGCGTAATACTATACTAATAATACCCCTGAGAAAACCGTTTGCAACTTGAATAACTTTATGCAGTCGGTCGATAGCGATAGTTCGCATTTCAGACCTGGACATACTCTATGAATGTTATTAATGCCACACAATGTGTTATACGTTATATGTAAGTATGTATGATAAACTGATAATTCACACAAAAATATAATCAATAATAGGATTCATGCTTTGGCTTTGGAGTAGTACCGTTATGGTCATGTAAATCAGCACAACAGGGATCAAAAAATCTGTTAATTGCTTGTATATTCTAAAACTCAATTCATTTATACTTTTATAAATCTAAATCAATAAACACCAAATTAAACTTGTTATTGTCCACATTATGAAAGCATACAATTTTATGTTTAGTATTTACAAAGGTTACGGAAGTTTGAAAGTTAGATGTATAGCAGTTATGAGTTATGAATATTATCACAGAAATTGCTTGACATCTACTTTTGTGCATTTAATTTTATTAGTTTGAGGTGTGTTTGCATCTACTCTTAAATAGTTTAGGCCTCTATTGATGTTTTCTATGTATGATAATATTCATAACTTATCTATGGGTATACAATGGTCTACAATAATCACAAAACCAGTCCTAAAAGACAGGGGAATCTACCAAAGAAACGATGAAATGGCGTATCTCCGAAAAACCCCTTGAAGCTAAAGTGCCGATGACCATTGACTCCGTTCTTGCTTTGATATCTGTGACTGTGGTGACTGGATCCCCGTGCGTCATACATTTTCCGCTTGTTTTCTACCCAACAATAAAACAACACTGTTTACAATCCACAATCATGCACTGTTTCTCAGCGTAAAGCTTTAAATAACTCTGCTGACCTTAATTACTGGACCTTTACCTGGAGTCTTTAATAATACAAATGTAAACTTAAAATAAGAGGACAGATACACCACCACCTTATCCACATTAACAATTTTCCGGCCTAAGTATCTAGTTTTAAATACAATAACATCAATAGCATTTTTGCATAGTAAACAAGCAACTTGGCCTTTTTAAAGTTGACCATAGCAAATAAGTAACTAATCTGACTAGCTAAAATTGACATTGACTTGTCTTATAGTAGTAGGGAGCAGTAGAATAGCTATCATACAATATTTTATTCAAGAGCTTATTTAGAAAGATTGTTTATGTTATGACTATCATGTTCTAATGCTTACCATCTGACAAAACTTCATAGGCTTCAGATATTTCTTTGAACTTTCGGTTGGCCTCATCTGCATTGTCTGGGTTTTTATCGGGATGCCATTTCAAAGCTAATTTCCTGTATCTATAATTAGAAGAGAAACAAACAAAGGATGAGTAAATAGGAAGTAAAACCAAACAATGATAAAGAAACTCTTTAACTGTTGATTGATCATTAGTAAATTCATCTCCAGAGGGAAAGAAACTTTATCAACTGCCATGGTTTAATATGTGATGCAGATTATTAATCCCTTTTTGTAATAAAGTTCAAAATGTTAATTTACAACTCTTAACAGTTCTGTGGCAGGTACACATAAGCTGGCTTACTATATTTACGAATAGCTGAGGCAGATTGTGGTAGTTATGGCACTACAAATCTTCATAACACTTGACAGATAGATTTTGCAAACTGTCAAGTTTTGTTCTTTTCCAGAGCCAAAAATCATGACTTGATTAACTATTACTTCGACTTAATGAGCATATTCTTGGAAAAATGCTTTAGCACATTTCAAAGTCTTAAAAGTATACTTTAACTAATGAAGAAATTAAGAAGGCCAATTAAATTTTGAGGCAAAATTTTTGATAGCAGTACAAAATCCCATACTTGCTTGGACAATCTCCTTTGGTTGGTTGTCATATTGCACTATATTCTCTTAGGGTCACTTAAGAAAACTGGCCAATTACAAGTCAGACTCCCGCACCAAGGGTTCCATACATATTCGGCAAGTGAACATAAAATCCAGCGTTAGCAAAGCCCAGCCTTCTAAGCAAAATGTAGGCAGTGTGAGGTCATTTTATATTGGTTACTTATATAGACAGACAGACAAAAATATTCTGTTTTTAACCGACTTCAATTTTAATCATTCATGAGATACAATCAGGTGATAGACAGACAAACAGACAGTGGAGTCTTAGTAATTGAATCCCGTTTATACCCTTTGGGTAGGGAACCCTAAACAAGTTACATGATAGGTACTTACTGGAAAATTAACACAATGTTAATTTATCCCAGGTCAAAATCAATATAACACATTTAAAAGTAGACTTACGCTTTTTTAATTTCACCGTCTGTAGCAACCCGAGTAACACCCAAAACTCTATAGTAGTCCACCATCTCTGGATTCCCTCACAGGGATTTCTGTAAGACCTGAAATGAACAGATTTCCCATAAAACATCTTCAAAAAAACAAGCTTCATTATTCATTATAACATTATTAGGTTCCTAATCTTAAACCTTATAGGTAGATATAACAGGTTGAATTTCTTCAGCTGAGTAGTAACATTTGAGTTGTGAAATATTGTCCTTGGAATAGCAAAGTTCAATTTAGTCAGTAAATTAAATTAGTGCACAAATTCCTGGCAATAAATATTGTAATGACTAAATAAATATACAGGTATATAAGAATAAACTGGAGAACCTACATACATACATAAATCACGTTTTTATCCCTTAAGGGGTAGACAGCCTAAGGTAACAAGACTATGCAGGCTAAACGGAGAAATTATATAAAAATGGATTTCCTAAGACCTGTTGAACTTTTATTACATGATGAATGCTTTCAACAGGAACAAATTACCCATACAAATACTACAAACACATTAAACTTGTGGTTTGTTTATAAGATTCTTGATTTTCAAAAAAAACCTTTTTATTATGAAGGACTTAAGAGATCATATCTTGGGGCGAGTTGGGGACATTGCGGTTTCCATAAGTAACCTTAAACGCAGTGATTTTTCAGACTTATAGCCAAAGAAATATACACATCACCAGATAAAAATTATAATGCTTATTACTTCATAATCTACAGTGAATCAAGATATATCAAGTGATCAATGACTGAACTCTTTTAGACTTCCAATACTACAAGCATACCAAATGCCAGAATAAAATTCATCACATATCACATACCTTTAAAAATCAATATTTGGAATAATTAATTGTAAATCAGAAGTGATGTTGCTATAATTATTGCATAAATTTTTTGTTTAATTTTTGATGTCTTCAAAGCCAGCAAAATTAAACAATTACTGTCAATTTGACTATGGTGCTAGATGTAAAAACCAATAGTAAAACCATAGATTTATTTTGACAGCTTAAAGGTATGTTACAGTAATGTATGTAGTTATGAAGATTCAAGTGTAAAGATTAGCCCAGCTCTAAACAAGTCAAATGCCTGTTACCGAAATTTTGCAGGTTGATTATGCAGCAGGGCAGCAGAATTGACTTCCTCAGATCATATTAAAATTTAAAGATGTTCCATTATTCAGGTTTACTGTTGCTGGTGTTAGTAAAATAAGTATGCATGTGTTTTGTTTGTGGCCTGATTTTGTTCCATTTGACAATGGGACATACCTATCTGACATCAATAATTTGTCAATAATACTCTATTGTTAATTATTTTTTTACATAAAATATAATGTATATTTTATTTTTAAAACATTCTACATCTATTACCTATTTAGTGCAGTTGGGATAAATAACTTACATTAAAAATAATATTATCTTGTGTTTTAATTTTGATCATAGTATTTAGATAAGCACCTACTTTAAGTATGAAGTAATCAAAACAAAATAATGGTAAATTAAATATCTCTTTACTTGTTGTGCATATGGTAACACCACTCTGCTTATTTGAAAGACAGCTGTGGCTTTGTTAGCATGACCTTGGTAGGTAGACAAACAGAAATTTATAGAGAAATTAACGATTACCACCATTTTCTTTACAATTTAATAACAACTACCGTTTATTATGTTTTTACCTTATGGCACATACCTACCTATTGTTATATAAACACAATAAAAACAAATACCATTCATATACCTCTTGCAGTATTATTAACTACAACGCGTCGTGTGAAATATCAGATTCGCTTACCTCATGACTGCAATGCAATGCAACTTTGCCTACCTACACATGGTGCTAATATTACGTTGTAATACTAATATGACACATTGAAATTACTTTTCTCAACACACCTGTTTCGTAATGAGACAAAAAATAAATACCTGGGTGAACGTTGATTTCGATCCCAGTTCCTAGGTGTAATAGAAATAGGCACAAACCTTAAAATAACATTGGCTGTTCTGGTGAGTAAATAGGTGCCAACCACGGATACTGCACGGCACGATGTTTTTTCACCTCACTTCACGATCTAGAAATTTCACCCTTAATATCACTAACACGTTTCATAGAGGTTAACAGTCCTTTTGAGTAACGAACATTGGACGACACTCGCGATTGTGCCCGACACACTGCTCGATACGGATGACTGATTTTTCCCAATGACACTTGTGCTGTGCTCGGCTTGATCAAATAACAATAACACTATTACAGTACTACACTGTAATACTTATCAATATCACCCCTATAACATTATTGATGGTACGGCATTGACCGCACGTACAATCAATACAAAATTTGTTTCGGAACTTTATTCTTAGTTGTAAAACGATAAGACAAAGCGTAGGTAGAAGTATCGTTTTTGTAACCGCGCCTAGTTAGTGTTAAAAGACGTACAACACAATCAAAACGCACGTTATCTTCCGCTCGACTGACTGTCTGACTCCGACTGACACAAACAACGAAACGAAAAGTTACATTTCTGTCTGTGCCTATTCTGGAAGGGGACCGCGAAGCGAACACGAACATGACATGAGCCAACGAACGTTCGCTAGTACACTACCGCCGACGCCGAGCCGAGTGCCAACCGAACCGAATTAATTAATTACCAAACGAATTGAACGATTGTGCCGCCTATGCCGGTCGTTCGGCGTTCGGATATTAATTTAAAAAAAAACAATGCACTGGGCCATAATTAAATATGCATGCAGCTAACACATGTAATTAACATCAACTTATGTGCGTTTAGCTGTTCAACTATTTATTAAAAAATATTTGGTGCCTAAGTATAAGTACCAGGTGTGTCATTGCCATTCGAAAGAAATTTTGTATAGGCGCCAGTAATGGACATGACCCAATAATGCACAATAACTCTTATTTAAAAGAAACTAAGGCAAGACATTTATTTTACAACAGTCAATTTAAAACCATATTATCTTTAAATTAAGAATGAAGTGTCCATTACTGGAGCTTATCAGCTTAAAGTGTCCAACACTGGTGCCGTCACCCTATATTGTAGAAGCCCTGTTACCTTTTTTTTATTAATATCGACTAGATAGGTACCTACTTAGGAAAATTACTTAGCTAAATATAGATTTCACTGAATTGTTGAAAATGCTAATATAATATCTATCTGTCGAAATGTTCTCACGATATATGCATTACATTATAGTGGTCTGTCTTATGCGAGCAACTTTCTAATCAATTTTGCATAAGTAGATATTTTACCTGTGTAGTAGGTGTATAGATTCTATACTATAGAACCACACTACGGATCACCATGTGACTGTTATGACCGGTATTGTATGACTATGAGTACTTAGTCGAGTAGCACGAAAATCATCTCTTGTTCCTAGACTAGACTCATCACTTTTGTTTGTTCATTAGGCAAGGAAAAAATACGACATGCTCAGTTGATTCTTTGTGAACTACCTTTTGTTTGCTAGGCATAAAATAAAACATGCTGCGACGGATACTTGTACAGGAGACTTTTATGTAGATTTAGGAGCATAAATAGATATCTTCACTGCTACAAGAAATTTAACCACATTGCAGAGCAGAATAGGTAGCCTTTCGTCAACAACTTTTGTTTGTTTGTTTTTCTTATTGATACAATTTGTTCAATTAAAAAACAATCAACAGCGTTGTGCTGTCATTACTAGCCTTACTTTTATATGGTCCTTTGAACCGGATCTAACCTAACTTAATTACAGGGCTAATAATTAGACGATTTATTCCTGAAAGCAAAAAATATTTGTTCGAAACAAATATAAGATTCTTGTTTATTTCGTACCATACCAAATTGTCTTCTATTCTATAAAATAGATAGAGTATCGTGCAGGGATAATGCGTACGTAACCTATATAATACACTAACTAGTAAATACCTATATAGATCTACTTAGTAATCTAATCTGTAGGTACCTAAGATGCTAGAGCGCTCCGAGCGAGAGTCAGCGTCAGCACACACTGCATAGTGGCTTTGTCCGTTCCATAGTTAACCGCGAGCAGGGTCGCCGGTCAACGAGGTCAACAAACTTGTAGTGAATACAAATGGGTCAGTAGGAGCCGTGCTTAGCAAAGTAGTTCAACCTGAAATCGCTTCTAACTACGTCACGGCACTGCTGTACTGGTTTAAATAGGTTCTTTTTAGTACTTACTACATTTTGTTAGGTTATTGTTATGTTAAACGGTCATTAAATATTTTTTAGATATGTAGTTAGTTAGGAAACTGCAAATGTGCAGACTGCAGGTAGTAGCGTGAAAGCATATTAGACTTGTATTTAGTTAGGTACCTACTTACAGAGCTAACTAAATGTTATTGATTAGATAATAACGAATATAAATAACGAGATGGTACTTAGCTACTTAAATTGGTAGGTACCAACCAACGATGTAGTTTACGACCTACTTATGCATAGTATTCTGGACTGGGAACGAGTTTAAGGGCTGGGAACAATGCAGGGGTGCAGGAGAAAGGATAATAAAGCTCATCTGTATAATTATGAAGGTATCTATTTAGCCTACCGAATAGCAAAAATGTTAGTAGGTAGTAGATCAACTGAAAAAAAGAACAAGCCTCTACTCTCTCAACAACAGACAACAACACTCTAATAACAGACTTTCGGTTCAGCCGTTGAGTAGTTACGACCAGACATAAGTAACATACATACATACGCGGCAAACACACAACCCTCTTTTTGGGTTTCGCCGCAATCGGGTAAAAAAAACCCGCGTAGATGGCTATTGCATGATCCGCACGGCTCCTTTGTTTCCCCTGGTTAAATTTATGCTGATCCCATCCCTTCTTCTCCATGCCTTTTGTTTCCAGACGCTGAAACAGTATGAAGTTATTTACAATACTATCGCTTCCCTAGTACCCGGCAGAGACATAGGTACCTACGTCGTAGTTACGTATTTGCGCGAGGGCTCAATGTCAAGCGAATTCGCTTGGCACTTTAGAATTTCGCTCTTAAAAATATGATTTCGTGAAGATCTATTAATAACAGTGAATGCGTAAATAGCGCCAGCGTTGTGGGCGATGCGGGAGGTCGGACCCAGCGTTGGAGGAATATTCTGTCGTGGCTAACTAGCTACGAATAAAATCTTAGGTACCGCTTTACTTATACTTAGTTTACCTATTCAAATACTGAATTAATACTTGCATTTAAGTTCTTGAGTAAAATATGCGTTCATGGCGTAAATTTTCATATAAGTTAGGTACCCTACTTACCTACCTGCTTACACCAAGAACCAGAGATGTCCGGTTAACTTTGGCAAGCACAGTTATAGAACACTAAGCTGTTGCCCGTGACTCCGTCCGCGTAGAATTGTTTACCGGGTTAAAAACTATCCTATGTCCTTCCCAGCGACTCCAACTATGTGTATACCAAATATCAACTAATTCGGTTCAGCGGTTCAAGCGTGAAAAGGTAACAGACAGACAGACTAGCAGAGTTTTCGCGTTTATAATTTAGTACGAAAGTAAAGATTAGACCTACTAATTTTCATAAAACCTTGTCTATTATTAAACAGCTAAAAACCTTTCTCGTGCATCGCGCCGCTGCATATCTTTTGGTAAAAACCGCATGAAAATCCGTTAGACAAACAGGCAGATGCGACAGAGGGACTTTTTTTATAATACCTACTAGCTGCTGCCCGCGACTTTGTCTACGCAAAATTATTCTCTATTATAAAAAAAACTCATAAAAATCCGTTGCGTAGTTTTAAAGGTCTAAGCATACATAGGGTAGGGACAGACAGACAGACAGCGGAATGCAACTTTGTTTTATACTATGTGGTGAAGTAAGTAAGTAGGTAAGTAAATGCTTTATTGTACAAATATAAAGAAACAGATACAATACAAAAAAATAAAAATTACACTAATATATGTACAAAGGCGAACTTATCCCTATAAGGGATCTCTACCAGTTAACCTTTGAGTAGATGAGAGGAGCATTAAACGAAGGACCGACAAAGAGAGTTTAAAATTCCGGATGACTTTCACCACAATATATAGCGCGTACATATCTAAATACAATAAACAAATCATAACATAAACTACTAAATATCACAAGTGATGTAGTGATGAGTTTATATCAATCATTTGACGTTAAAGTTAAGAGATCGCTCGCTGTAGACAGTTTGGTGGATATGTGTCTGGCGTAGATTGTAGAGACAATTTCGCAGATAATTACGGCAATTGACGGCCAGCTATGGCTATATGGCATGGCTATTGTGTTAAAGCAGAAAATGGTATCTACCTAGACATGGTGGGGACTGCTTGGAAATGTATGGTTCGCGTGTATCAAGTAATTCACAAAGTGGAATAAGCTGTTTTGGGTATTTCGGAGAAATACTTAGCTATGAACAATCTGTAATACCTGACTCCTGAATAGTCAGGAACTAATTCTACTCTCTGGGCATACCTATAGAGATATGCCCAGAGAGTAGAATTAGTTCCCGATGCGAGTTACCTACGCTAAACAACAGAACCAAACGAGATTTAAATATTCACATAAAACGTATTGTGAATCGGACCACAACTTACCCATGCAATTACAGTCGGCTAAATAAGTGGTCTATCACTTTTCATCCAACTTCCTAGTTATACAATGAAAATGTAGCTAAAGTCTAAATTTCAAGCTGACACCCACGTCTTATCGACATTATAATATTGTAACGTGCAGGGGATTTTTAACCTTAGGGTGGTCGACCATATTTGGCTGATGGTACATGCTCAAATACCTAAATCGCGGCCTACTTTTAGTTGCACCCATGCGTTCCGCTCCGCTTCAATCATTAAAAAGTCAAAGCAAAAAAATAAATTAACGTTTAGTATGTTATTCCAGATTTCAGTCTGATCACATAGAGAGTTATAGGAGCTATTTTTGCACTGAGTTAGAAGTTATAATTGGAATAGTAGACACATGCTTTTAGGTAGATACCTACGCTGTGTCTTAAAATAGCGCACCGTGACGTGTTTTGTCGTTTTCTGTATGAAAAGTAAAATATTCTAATTACTTTAATAGGTAAGTAAACATTATTTTTTTCACCTTTAGTAGGTGAAATGGAGTGATAGGGCCACAAATTACAAAATGAATAGGGCGAATTATTTTAAGGCGAGTAGCTTAAGTGTTATTCAACATCATTCAACTGAAGTCCTACTTATAAACTTCCCATAAGTCACTTTCAACATGAAACTACTGTGAGACTAAATCATAATTTTACACAAAATGCTGCCGGCGCGGGGCGAGCGCTCCAAGAGGAAGGAACGATCTAGTCCGAAACATGTCGAGCATCACTCGACTTTTATACATGAGTTATCCGATTGTGTAATTGACATCATTTCATATTTCTGAGCCTATAATTTTAATGGTTCTCTGTATTTTGTTTGAAAAGATGAACATGCTGACAGTTTAATTTTTTCGCAAGGGCTTGTATTTAATTTATAATTAATTTATTAATTTGTGCTTATTCTAAAAGTGCGTAACTCCGATACTATCACAGAATACACACTTATTCCTTTGTCTTTTCTCTATAGAAAGAAAAACTGACGTTAATTTCAAATTGTCAATGTCAGGCCCTATTCTTCAATATTCGATTTTCGAGGTTCGCTTCGTGCTGTTCCGCTCATACTAATAGTCATTATCTTGAGAGTGAGAGAGAAGGTATGCAACAAACTTCGAAAATAGAATTTCAGAGTTGCCCCCCTTGTACTTTGAAGTTGTCAAAAATACAAAATTATGATCGCTTATTTTTTCTCGTGAGAAAAGCAAAGGCGTTTCACATATCCTGTGGTAGTTTTGGTAAAATTAGGACATATTTTTAATTATTTTTTATTTTTTATAATAAACTATATTAAAATTATATAAACATATTGCAGTGATCAGGAGGCAAAATGCTTTCGAACCGTAATTATATACAAGGTGTTATAAAAATGAAATGTTGTCAATTATTTCCAATAAGTCGCAACGTTATTAAACGTCGGTTTTTGCTAAATTCATAAACTCATTGAATGTTCGCGTTAATCATACTTACTAACCTATATAAGTAGGTATTATTTAGAAAGTGAATGTGGGTTTTAATGATGGCAGACATTAGTCATTCGAAAAGATTTCTTTGCAATTAGGTAGTCGCCATCAGTGAGAGAGTAGAAGGATCAAACTCACATATACTCCTACTTAACTTCTTTTCATTAAGTAACATCGCTAAGAATATACAGTTGTTAGATTAATTCACATGTGCAACCGGCACTTACGAGTAAAACGATCATTTCTAGCAAAAAGAGGAAATTTAGACTGTGAAAGAGAAATTGGTAATTGAATTTGTCCAAATTGGCGTCAACACATCCGACACGTGATCAAGGCCAGTGAAACGATTTGGACTGATGAAATAAGTGATTGCACGCTTCACGCATCCATAACATACTTCTAATATTACTGGTTATGGCGATAAAGTTCAAAATGGCTCTGTTAAGTAAAATTAACGAGCGTTTTAGAGAAAGTATACCTACCTATTGCTGGAAATGGACTACGCGGACACTTGACCAGGTGTTACTCTACTCGCACACAAATCACAATACAGAAAATTATTTTACGAATGACTCGACTCCGTGGTGGAACTTAATGTTTGCACGCTACGTTGGTAGGTAACTAGAGTAACTACAAACTTACTCTACTCTCATCACACTTTCTTTTACCTAATGCAGTGATTCATAACATTAGGATATATGATTGCCTGTGTAAAACTGCTTAAATAATTTACATGTTTGGAGTATATGTAGGACATGGTTGGTAGGAACCTACCTAATGCGCTAACTAAACGTGTGCTCTAAACCGGCCATTTTGTTTTGGTCACAGTAAACCATTCAATACCAAAATGGTTAATCAATTTACTAAACAATTATGAATTCGAATTGAGTCGGTAGGTGGGATGTTGTCCGCTATCTGCTTGTCCGACCACGCGCCGTTCGCCGCCCGTCAAAGGCCTGCCCGGCGCGGTGCCGGCGCAGCGCGCTGACGTCGTCTGACTCACACCGCCCGTGTGAATGTCTTTTCGGTTCTTCATTTGGGTTTGTCATTGACTTATAATATCTGCCGCGTAATGTTCACGTTTTATGTAAAGTTGTTTTTAAGAATTTCTTGATTATATTGGTATTTCACTCAAAGTGCACGTAACCTAACCGGTCTATCCTCGCGGGATTTGCCACAATGAGCAATACTGATGTCGTCATTTCATTCATTAAAATATAGCATACCTATTTAAGCCTGATCGTTTTGTGTACATACCCATTCGTTTTTTCCTAAGTTTTTTTTATTATCATACCTAAGCGGTGTTGTGGCCAAATTTATGAAAACAGGTACGCGGTAGGTGTTGTACCACCCATGCATGTACCACCGAACAAATTAATTCGTGACCCACTATTATGGAACCCTCTTACTCTCACAGTAAATTTTATAGTGATGTTAGGTGACAAGGAAATTCATGTGACGTTTACTGTAAGAACGTTTAGGGCAGTGTTTTTCAAAGTGTGGGTCGCGACCCCCCGGGGGGTCGCGAGACCTATCCAGGGGGGTCGCGAGGCTCAGCTCCGAGAAAGTATTGTGACTAGATAGAATGATTTTGTTTTCAAGGATGTACATTTTATTAAAACAACAATCAAACTTAGACAAATAACACATTGTGGTTTGTCGTCCGTAACAGAAAAACCGTATTTTAAATAGTTTTAGTCATATTTTCTATTTTTCTTCTTTTTAGGCTCACTTCCAGATGTTGATGTTAATCCAGACGTTGAAGGCATCGATGATCTTTTTGGATACTTTTCCATTTCGTCGCAAAATAATCTCCAAAATAACAGCTGCCTTTTAATATTTAAAAAGGGGTAGGTAGGTTGCGAAACAATAAGTACCTTCTGAATATTTGTGATAAATATAGGTACTTATCCAAATCTGTCAAAATAAGAGTTTGGTTCTAAGGTTAATCGTACAAATTAGGTTTTGGGGGGTCGCGAAGGAATTTTAATGGTCATTAAGGGCCGTGACGTCAAAAAGTTTGAAAAACACTGGTTTAGGGTAATGGCACCAGTGTTGGACACTTTAAGCTGACAAGCACCAGTAATGGACACTTCATTATTAATTTAAAGATAATAATGGTTTTAAATTGAACGTTGTAAAATAAATTACTTGCCTTAGTGTCTTTTAAATAAGAGTTATTGTGCATTATTGGTTCATGTCCATTACTGGTGCCGTCACGTCACTACGGTAGATCAGATTATACCTACCTTCCGCTTTTTAAACATTAACGAATAATGCCAATGTTTTCCTGTTTCTATTCTACATATTACATACTTACATACCGCCACGCGCGCTTCTTTCCCATAGGGGTAGGCAGAGGCTACTTTGTCCCACTTGCTACGATCCTGGCCTTATACTCCGAAATCCGATTTTCGAAGTTCGTTTCGTGCCGTTCCGCTCTCACTAATAGTTATTAATTTGAGAGTGAGAGGGACGGTGTGATACGAACTTCGAAAATCGAATTTCGGAGTAGCCCCCCGGATCCTTTCGCTTCATCCACATTCAGTCATTCATCAATCTCTTCATACATGCTCGTCGGCTTCGGGTACTGTCCCTGTTCTTGGGTAATATTATAAGAATTTAGAATATCACTAATTTTTCACCTGTTGTTAAGCATGGCTTATTTTGGTCATGGGGAAACGGCTCGTCACTTTACTTTACATTATTCCAACTAAAGTAGTATTCTACAGTCATCTGTAAAACAACAGTAGTTATATACCTATTGCCGATTTGATCAGGATTAAACATAATCCTTATTGGGTACAGCTTATTACGGCAAACTTTTTGAGTAAATACGTCGTGGAAGAGGTAAGTTCGCACATGTACTTTTATACCCAAGAGACGCTAAATTCACTTCTGCGCATTCAAGGTCATGCTCAAGATGTTTGCCGGCAACTGTATACTTAGTAGAGCCTCGATCAAATGCTCAATACGACTAATGTTAGCAGTGTGATGGTTGTGTAGACCTACTGTTTGTCGGGTCGCTCCCCGTGGTCCCACTGTTATATACCTAAAAAGGCGAATTACACTTCACCAAAGGCCGACCGCGGGGTTCCTATTTCTACTCGGTTTGCCCTTCGGGCATTTGAAGATACGGAAGTACCTAACCAACCTAACCTAATTTTACTATCTCTACTCTAGTGAGGAGTTTTGTAACAGTGGGACATAACGGTAGAACCACGAGTAATGTCGTAGTTTTCCACCTGGTTTTCGACGGAGCTCCGCCAATGGGCTCCTTTTTCTGGGTATTTGGCCCTTCGGGAAACTAAACGTAGGTATTTTACCAACGTAACCTACCTATTTTTGTATTAAAGTATTACAGTGATTCAAATAATAGCAGCATTATTTTTTCCGGGTGGACAAATTAGGTGGAGCATTTGACAACATTTCATTTTTATAACACCTGAAAATGTATACATATGTCGAAGAACAAAAGGATTGGATTGAACTGTCATGTTGGTCGGTCAGGATTCAACCGAGCTTTATACGTAGCCGAGCTTAGGTCACCATCTCGACCATATTCAAGGTACATTAATGAGATAGAAATAACAGCACACGTGTTTCACTTGTACAGCCAGTCTTTATTTAAATGGCGCTTACACAAAGGATTCAGGACTATTGCGCCCACTGACTGGCCTATCAATGTTCTCAATACCGCTTAGCACCGAAATAAGGCTCGATACTTAGTGCAATGGCACTTTACACTCCGAATCACTAACAAACCACCATTAAACTCAAAGCAGTACGTCGATGCAAATGGATTACTTTAGACGTCTGAACTCAGTCAAGTCCCGATCAAGAATGCTCTCCGCTCCCAACTGTCACCAGATGTAATTCTGTCATTTTGACTAACATTGCAGGTAGTAGCAACTGAGCCAAGCACAGACCACCCCCAAGCGATACCGCAATAACAGCTGTCATCGCTTGACGTTTCATAAAAGCAATAACTTATGAGGGTACATCCAACAAAGTACAATTAACGACTGTTCGCAATTACAAAGTACATCTCTAACCATCATAAGTCTAGTCATTGTGACGACGCTCCGACATATATATGGTTCGAAAGCATTTTGCCTCCTGATCACTGCAATATGTTTATATAATTTTAATATCGCTTATTATAAAAACTAAAAAATAATTAAAAATATATCCTAATTTTACCAAAACTACCACAGGATAGGTGAAACGCTTTTGCCTTTTTCACGAGAAAAAATAAGCAATCATAATTTTGTATTTTTGACAAGTTCAAAGTACAAGGGGGCAACTGAAATTCTATTTTCGAAGTTTGTTGCATACCTTCTCTCTCACTCTCAAGATAATGAGTATTGGTATGAGCGGAACAGCACGAAGCGAACCTCGAAAATCGAATATTGAAGAATAGGGCCTGACATTGACAATTTGAAATTAACGTCAGTTTTTCTTTCTATAGAGAAAATACAGAAGGGACAAGTATGTATTCTGTCTGTGATAGTATCGGAGTTACGCCCTTTTAGAATAAGCACAAATTAATAAATTAATTATAAATTAAATACAAGCCCTAGCGAAAAAATTGAACTGTCAGGATGTTCATCTTTTCAAACAAAATACAGAGAACCACTAAACTTACAGGCTCAGAAATATGCAATGTTGTTGTTGACTTGAGACTTTCTTTGGTAAAAAAAGTACATGCGCGAACTTACCCCTTCCACGTCACCCTAGCTCAAGTAGTTTGCCGTAAGCTGTAAGTCCGTCACGTTTTGTATTCGGTTCTTCCCTTCAAAATGAGGATACCATGTCCTTACTGAACATCTTTTTAAATATGAGAACCTGGCCGCGCTTATCGTTCTAGTCTCTAGAGGTCAGGGGGGCTACTACGAATTTCGATTTTCGATGTTCGTATCACGTCGTCCCTTTCACTCTCATATTAATAACTATTAGTGAGAACGGAATGGCGCGAAACGAACTTCGAAAATCGAATTTCGGAGTATAGGGCCAGCAGAGAAAAAGCGCTTCGCTATACTTACCGTCGATGCTGACGGCGCATTACATAAATTTCCATACAGCAGATATTGGCCTGCCGCAATATATTATACTGGAACATGCATAGTATAATACACTGATACTGTGTTCCTCACCAGGACAAGTGCTTAATAAAACAATTAATTCAATAAACATCTATATTATTATATAATATGGAAGACATTCATTGTAAAACAGTTTTAATTATCTCTAAGAATGTTATTATAATTTGCACTCTTAAGTTACTAGATAGAGTACTTTACTCCTATAGGTATGGAGTACCTGGACTAGACCATATATGGCACAGCGAATAAACTTCCAGGTGCTAAAATAGAGACGGCGCTACTTGGTATTCGTCGAATGCTGGAACAATGCGCGCCAAATTTCCTAATACTAAAGAGCTTCATCCCATAAATAGGCTCAGGCCAAGTTTTTTAATTCCTTAATAAAATGGGTATTATTGGATACTTTAACTGAGACTTATGACGCAAACAATCTTAAGCAGGTAACTACTTAATAATTTCATGACGTCAATATTTTTTTGAAACAAATAACTGATAACATCATCACATCAACCTAGACATCGTTACACTGAATCATGATCAAATCTTGATTAAATGCATAAAATGTAATAACAAAGAAATAATACTAAAAAAGATCCTATTTTCAAATAATATCATATTAGCAATAAAATCTATACATATAATCAAAAATAAAATACTATAAAATAATACTGTGAAAAAATTACAAAATCACTGTAAATCAAGATTTTTTTCTTTACAATTCTTTTAAAGTTTTTCTTAGGGCCTCCAAATAAATCTCGGCATGTTTTGATTGGAAGATCAGCGCTGGTCGTAGTCGTATAGCGTTTTCTCCACAAATTCCCCCTAGGACACCTGTCGAACATATTCACTATGGTTCAGTACCTAGTTCCAAACTACCTACCCCTACATTCTAACAACTACTAACAAGAGCAAGTGCATTACAATATTAGAGTTTTGAAGAATGTTGTGTGCATTTTATTTGTCAGTTTGCATTTACGGGCTTCACAAAAAGAAATGATTAAATCGATTCGGCAATCTCCAAACTATTTGTAGATTTAACCAATGGAGGCGTATTAAAAATTGTATGGGCATGGGTAAAATCGTTAAATGTTTGATAAGTTCAAAAAGTTAAAATACAAGGCACAAGGTAAGATTTTCTAAACATTATTATTTCAATACCTACATTTAATTTCGGTATGTAGTTATAACTAAGTGAGTATTCTGAAAGCTCATTTAATTTGCGTTCTTAATTATTAGTTTAACTCACCATTTTTCTTCAAATTATTATTGATCTTGTCTCTCAATTCGGTAGTTGGTGCATTGTATGCCAAGAACGTGCCGCGACCTCGGACGCTGTTAATGTGATTTGGAAATTCTTTCTCGAGTTGATGTAATCCTTCTTTTAGCTGTAATCCGGTACAAGCCACTGTATTCAGTAGATTCTCTTGCGAAATCACTTTAAGCACTTTTTCCAAAAGAATCAGCTTTCCTGGGTCACCCATCCAAGTGTTGAATACTCTATAGCCTTGTGAAGGTCTGAAACCATTAACAAATTGTTTTATAGGTAAATAAACTGTTTTAAGGGTCTGTAATGTGTCATGTCTGTCTGACTATGCGCGGCTTAGCTCAGAAACTTTTAGTAGGTACTAGATACTTAGCTGTAATTTGAAGGTTGTATGTATACATAATAAAAAGCCGTGGTAGCCTAGTGGTTTGACCTGTGGCCTCTCAAGCAGAGCGTCGTGGGTTCAAATCCCGGGCTCGCACCTCGTTGAGTTTTTCGGAATTTATGTGCGATAATTACATTTGTAATTTGCCATGAGCTTTTCGGTGAAGGAAAACATCGTGAGGAAACCTGCACACATCTGCGAAGAAATTCAATGGTGTGTGTTAAGTTCCCAATCCGCACTGGGCGCGCGTGGGAACTATAGCCCAAACCCTCCAATACACGGAGGAGGCCTATGCCATGAGGCACGCCGAATTACGCGACAACAAGAACATGTACTTACTGAAATTGTAGCGAATTCGGAATAAAAAGGCTATAATAATAATAATGTACACATAATAATCACGCCGAAAAAGATGTAGTCAATTTTTTTTATGGTAGCTATTTTTTGCTTGATTAGATAGCTATCTAACTATCTAACCAAGCAAAAAATTATATTCGACTTTTATGAATTGAATTCGAATTTTACAAAATTAACCAATGGCAGTACGTTTCAAAATCTGTCTGCTCCATCTTGGTTAATTTTGTCATTTCCTATTCAGTCATACTTATTTTCAAACTGTAGAAATCCAAGCTAATAGTTAATTAGTGTCTACTTTAACAACAAAAGATGAGACTATTAAAAAAATGACAAGGGTTTATTATTATGTACTTATCTGGCCATTAGCAAGCAATTAAGGAAGTTGAAATTGCCATCGTTATTTAACATTAGTGACGCACTGGCTTAATTAATTAACGACTTTCCTAAAATAGTATGTCGTCAATTGATCTCAAATATGTTAAAATATATGTATGGTGTTATTTACAGACACCTTCCGCCAGAACCGCGTCAGGAAGAGGAGGGCCCTTACGTTAGACCCGTCTTCCCTTAAACGATGAGACCCAGTCCTGGATTTACACATTTACCGCCCCAAAGCTATTCAATTTTTGCCGCCCCACTCGTGTCCGCAGCCTTACTTTTTTTTTTCTGTAATTTTTTATTTGCGCCAATTTTGCCGCCCCAAGCTTCAGCTTTTTTAGCTTCTATGGTAAATCCGGCCCTGATGAGACCATGTAATGCAGGTAGGTAATGTCAGCACAGGCCCCCTATCTGAACATACCTGAACTCTGGTAAGGTGTAAAACCCTCCAGTGAGCATTTTCTTGCTGAACGTCACTATGTCCGGAGGCGAACACAATTGGAAGTGCTCGTGGCCCCACATCTTGCCAGTAGGACCGCAGCCGGTCTGCACCTCGTCCACGATAAAAGCAACTCCATTCTGAAGAACAATTAATTAATCAAGCTAAAGCTTCTGCACCGGTTAAGTTACATACATACATAAATCTCGTCTTCATCACGTAGGCGCTCTGCCTAAAATAAACTGTTTTATGGGTATGTAATGTGTCAGTCTGTCTGTCTGTCTGTCTATGCGCGGCTAGCTCAGAAACTTTTTAGTAGGTAGGTACTACATACTTTGCTGTAATATGGCAAAGGTGTATATATAATAATCACGCCGAAAAAGATGTAGTCAATTTTTTTTTATGGTAGCCATACTAGCTATCTATCAAGCAAAAAATTAAATTGGATTTTTATGAATTAAATTCGAATTTTATCAAATTAACCAAATGGATGTACGTTTCAAAATCAGTTTGCTCCATCTTGGTTAATTTTGTAATTTCCTATTTAGTCATACTTATTTTCAATCAAGGCAGAGCCTAAGGCAACATCAAGACCTTAAGGCCAAGTTTAGCATGATTGTGGGCGTATACGTTGGAAAGGGGAATCAAAATAGTCCATACACTTTTTCCAATTTTCTGCGGTTATAGATGAAAAACATTCTCTAATCAAAATTTCAGATACAGAATTTTTGCAATGTTCAAGAAGTTTCACGACATCTCCACAGGGCAGTTTGACAGATAAAATTGTGGCCATATGAAGAATTTGGAAAAAAGGCAAATGCCACGTTTTATCAGACTAGTCGCGTTGCGACGTTCGGGAACTAACGATTACGGATAGAACCTTGTGCATCTATCCATACTACCATCATCTTACTCGTTAATCCTGCCGCGGCAGTGCTTGAGCTGTTTTGTTCAGGCGTGGAGAGTAAGACAGCTGGTGACATTACTGAAATATTTTAGCCCTCTAGGCTGGCAACGCATTCACTATCAATGTTGCGGATGTCCATGGGCGGTGGTTCTCACTTACCATCATGTGACCATCTTGCTTTCATTTCTAATATATTTAATATTATAAATGCGGAAGTAACTGTCTGTCGGTCGGTCTGTCTGTCTGTCTGTCTGTCTGTCTGTTACCTTTTCACGCCTAAACCGCTGGACCGATTTAGTTGAAATTTGGTATACAGATAGTGTGAGTCCCGGGGAAGGACATGGGATAGTTAATAAAAGAGATAATTAATAAAAGGAATGATTTGATAAAATAGTTATACCGATTTAGGATTTCAGGGGTTATTCACCGGTTTATTTTTCTCAACTCAACCCTGTTTACATCAATTCGAAGGCGTTGCTTATTTGTTTTACAACTGCCTACTGACCTGCTTGCATATTTGCTGAAGTCCTTGAAAGAATTGGGGAGATGCTTCGTGGTCTCCTCCTTCAGATTGAATTGGCTCAACCAGAACGCCTGCCACTGGTCTATCTTCTTGACTGCGTCTTTGTATGATATCTGCCACTCTTTCAAGGCACCTAAGTAAGAAGATATATTTTAATTGGACTGAAGATTGCAGTTTTTTTATCTGAAATTGTTTATACACCACAACTAGCACATAGGTAAGCAGGCAAGTGCTAAGTGCCATAAGGTGCCATTATTTATATACATGAATAAACTTAACTAATTGTTTAAAACTTAACACAGTTCATTTAGGACGTACTAAGCAAGTACATGTTAATTTTCACAGAACAAAGCAATCCATTTTTATTTTTCATTATCCATGCGGATTCATCAAATTCATCTCTTAGTAGCTAGCAGCGGACAGTGTTATATGCCAATCATAATTCTGCATTAGTCATTCATCCGATATTTATTTCCCTGCTTACCAATAATTTGACTTAATAAAATTTACATTTAAGTAAGCAGATCTTTTTTATTTGTTAATTTATACTCAAATTTTTCACAAAGAAAAGAAGCAACTCGTAGGTAAATGCTGTCAGTTTGAAAGTGAAAGGTCGCTTACCATCGGGTGCCCCCCTTGCTCGTTTTCCTCCGTCTTTCCGCAAAAAAAACTTAAAGGAAGAGAATATCTTTTTTCGAATAAAAAAAAGCTATTCATTATTCCGAGGTAATTTCGGAAAAAAAAATCTAAATGCACCTCTATGATCCCCAAGGAATATGTATGATGGACTATTCATTAAGTCTCTAGCTCGAGTGGTGGTTCAACCCCCCCGCGTTGTCAGTCAGTTATACTTTTTATATCTTACGCGGTACCTATTAGTATTTGGGATTTTGGCACTCTATCTACTTGTATATTCTGTTTCGCGAATACCACATATAGCAACAATCCCCTTATTTTACGCCAAGTTTACACCTATTTAGCTATTGGACAACAGAGTGCACTATTCTTTCAGCACACTCAGCAATTCAGCTCAAATTCAACGGAAGCACTCTTTCACTCACTGTATCGCTGAGGTGTGTAATCTTTGCGTTAGCTATCCTATAACTTGATTGCTCTACGCACCGCAGAATTTAGTTAGCAAAGCTTGAGTAACTCGTGACGGAAAACTTGCACATTTAGGTATAGCGTAAAAGTCATGCAGTTTAAAAAATGTTACTGCACCCAAATACTGGCGTCATGCTTCAACTTTTCAGTAAACAACATAACAGCGGGTTTCCGACGTGGCGATAAAATAATTCGGAAAACCATCTACAAGTCTGAAAAGAACAGATAAAAGAAAGAAATATGAAAGAAGCATATCAATTAATTTCTGTGTTTAATTTTATGTGATCGGATTCCAGTGAACTTTTGCGTTTATCTATAAACATGTGCACAAGCATCATTTTATTTTTCATTTTCATTTAAATATCTAAAATAAAATAATGTGTATTTATAACAATTTTGTATTGCGCGCAAGTGCACGTGGAATCAACCATTTTGAACTTAATAGAACGATGACTTTAAATAAATAAATGCAAATCAAAAGTCAAAAGTCAAAAGTTTATTTTGCAAATAGGCCGCCGAGGGCTCTTTTACATGTCTTTTTTTTTAATGTACCAGCTCATTCGGAAAGACCATCATTGCCAAGAAGAATGCGCCGCAAGAAACTTGGCAGAAAGTCATTTTTTCAAAATAAAATAGATTTACAATAGTACTTAAATTCTACTTAACTTACCTATAATACAATTAATACATTTTATAAAAGGGATGTAAAAGGTCCCTAAGTTAAGTCCGTACCTTAAATTACATTGGTCTATAGTAGAGATGTATAAAGCCTCTACTGGTCAAAGCGAAACAAAATATGCGATAATGATAAGAAAGAGAGAGAAAAAAGTGAATAAAAATAATTTAAGTTCAGTGGAGGTGTAAAACGCCTCCACCGTCAAATAAGTTAATTGGAGATATCTCCAATGTCGATGAGAAAAAGAGCAAAAAAAAAAATTATATATAATAAAAATTATGAAATATGCATTTCATGTCAAGTAAGTACCTAAGTAACCGATAAGCTTTTGGATTCCGAAGGCAAGCTTACGTCTGCCGCCCCCAATGTTGGCTCACACAATCAAAAGCAAGACTTAAAGTAAATGTAAATTTTAAGTATAAAACAAAAACTCGCATAAGGATATAACGTAATTTTTGTGCATACCCACATATGTATTTTCAATGTCATTGACCCAATCAGCTGATCTTTTAATTCATTCATACTTGTTTAAATTCTTATACTAACATAAGTCTTGTTCATTTTTCTGTTCATTTTCTTTTTTGATGAACTTTTACTGTACTTCTCTAAACTTGTAAACCTACTTTTTCTCGATTTTAATCTTCTCTTAACATCTTATTTCTTTGCTTTCTATGCCTGGTTTTTAGTTGCATTTGGATTAGTTTCAGATCCACTGTCTGTCCCAGAGCAACACGGGAATCAACAACAAGAATTTTGAAATTTTTGTTCCCAAACTCTAAGCGGAGTCAAAGATGAGTTCAAACGTTCTTACCCGCAAGGCTGCGGCCCGCCAGCAAGAAATACAACTTCGAGCAACACTACAGGAATTAAAGCATTACAAGAATCTGTGTGCACAGCTAGAGAAGGAAAGAGAGGATAGTGAGGTGGAGGTTACAAAAGTCGTGGACAAAAACACTGACTTGAAAAATCAGTTGGCAGAACTTGACATCCAGTACCAAGACACTTTTGAGCAGCTGGTACAAGTAAACTCAAAATTGGATTCATTTGAAGACTGTTCAAAACATTATGAACAAGCATTAAGGCGCATTCACGACTTAGAGTGTGAGCTAAATGAAGCTCACAGGGACATAAGTGACCTCCAAATTGAATGTGAGCGCTATCAGACTGCTGACACTGATAGTCTATATGATGAATTAATGGGCAAAAGCTTGTATGAGGATATAAAAGATACAAGTCCTGACAGCGGTACATCTTCAAAGTCCCATTCGCAGTCAGTTTTATCAACGATTGATTTAACAAAAGATGACTCGAACACATCATGTTATTTTGTAAGTAATAAAAAACTTAAAAAATATATTAAAATTAAGAAATTTATTAGGCGCACCCAGAAATTGACGAGTTCCAAAAACTGTTTACAAAAAAATATACACCTAATTAAGGAACGCACTATTTTGCTTAACAAACTAAAAATAACACAAAGCAAACTAGTCACAAGAGACTCGTTACATAACATCTCAACTCAGAATTTACAATCTAAAATCGATAGATTAGAGGAATCACTAAAGGATATAAGTTCAAAATATGAAAGCAGCAAGCGCGAAATCAGCGAACACGTCAGAGCCGCAAGCCAACTAGTAGACATGTGTCGCTACAACGAAGAACGCTTTGATTCTCTTATTAATAATCATATCTGTTCTTGTTCGCATGAAACTACGCCTGCCGGAAGCCGCAGCACCACGACGGCGGAGCCCCGCGCGCCGGCGCCGCGGCCCGCACCCGCGACGCCCGCCACGCCCGCGGCAGCCGCAACACCCGCGCCGCCCGCAGCACCCGCGGCCCCCCCGCCGCCCGCAGCACCCGCGGCCCCCCCGCCGCCCCCCGCGGCCCCCGCCGCTGCGCCGGCGTGCGCCGAGCGAGGCCCGCTGCCTGCTGCGGGGAGTCCTGCGGCGGCGCACCGGGACCGAGCGCCCCCGGCCTCCACTGTCGTGTACTCCGACGGGATCGGCGCGGGCTTCGGCTCTGTGCTCGGCCGGTTCCTGCGGCGGGGCGTCATGAACCGCTGCCTGCGCGGTGCTTCTCTCCGACAGTTCGCTGACCGACTGGCGAATGAACGTTTCGACGATACGGTTACGTTAATAATCATGTTAGGTGACAGCTTCGACTTGACCGAATCTGGTTTCGAAGATTTGCTGCTAGTGTTGTCGGCCATCGAGCGGCGTGGCATAGCTAAAATAATTTTGTGCGCCCTGCCCTATTCCGCTTCCTATGAACGCGACTTGTCTATATCTAAGCTGAATACGATTTTGTACAACTTCTCAGTCTACAGTGATAAAATTCATTTCTTTGATACGAACAAATTTGTAAAACAATATAAATGTAATACTAAACGTTTTTACTTACCTAAAAAAATTAAAGTAAATATTGCCAAACTTTTAGCATATAACGTTGAACCCGTTCGAGGGTGCGCGATCGCAGCAGACGGTGGCGGCGGCGCCGGGCCGGTCGCTCGGGCGCCCTCTGTGATTTGCCAGCCGTCTTTAAACTGACGCGGGAGACAAAGGAAAAGCTATGTAATTTTACTCTGATCCATCAAAATATACAAGGCTTTTCCAGCAAAGAGATTGAAATTGGGCTTTTTCTAGATGCCCGTAATGTGGACGTGATGTGTATCACAGAACACTGGCTGAAGCGCCATGAATTATTATTCAACTTTAATAATTATAAAATTGGCAGCTCTTTTGTTAGAAAATCGGCGATTCGTGGTGGCTCAATGATCATTGTTAAAGAAGATTTTAAATGTAAGGAACGAAAAAAAATAGTTCAACTTTCTGTTGAACGCATCATAGAGATTGCATGTGTTGAATTAGAAAATCATGTCGTATTATGTGTGTACAGGCCACCGTCTTCGGATTTTAACCAGTTTGAATCAGTCATGGAAGAGGCTCTGAAGCAAGTTTTTGATACTAGTAAGTCTATAATAGTGTGTGGTGATTTTAATGTTAACATACTAGAATCTACTGATTCAAACTCAATTAGAATAATAAATCTATTTAAATCGTTTAACTTATTCCATCAGTTTGAGGAGCCGACTAGAATCACTGCTAATACGGCCACATGTTTAGATAATATCTTTTGCGACTGTGAAGCGGCGGATAAGACTGTTTTTCACTGCTTCAGTTCAGATCACAGCGGCCAGAAAGCAGTTTTTAAAATGCCGAAGCGGAATCATAAACAAGAACTAACTTTCAGGCCTGTAACGGAAAGTCGCCTAGAAAGGTTTAGTGAAAACATTTCCCTTAAAATCCCCTTGTTTCCTGTAGAGGAAAACGATCCGAACATATTGTATGAGGATTTATCTAATGTTATAAATAATGAGTTCAGAAATGTTTTTAAATTAAAGACTATTAAGAAAGACTCAAGCAAAACAATGTTTAGCGACTGGGCTACGGTCGGTATACATAGAAGCAGGACCAAGCTTTATGAATTGTATGCGATGAAAAGTAACAGCAACGATGCTAGATTCATAGAGTATGTCAAGAAGTATTCAAAGTTATTTAAAAGGGTTTGCGCTTTTGCAAAAGCAGACTACTTAAGCAATAAAGTTAAATCTGCAGATAACAAAGTGAAAGCAGTTTGGAATGTAATTAATTCAGAGACAGGCAAAAGCAAGCCCCGTAATTGTCATTTCAAACTAAAAGTAGATGATAAAATACTGACCTCAGATAAGGAAATAGCGGACACCTTTGAGAACTTCTTTGCAAACATAGCTGCAAATACTACCCGTAACCTGAAGGCATCTGCTGAAGAGTCAAGCTCATATTTGCCTATGAATGTAAAAGCGTGCAATTATAAATTTGATTTTAAATATATAGACTCGCACGATATTGTTGCAACTTTTAAATCCCTAAGGCTAAAAAATACGGAAGACCTTTGGGGAACCTCGGTTAGAGTCATGAAATCTGTTATTCACGTGGTGGCGCCATATTTAGCTATAATTTTTAATAAGTGCGTGGATGAGTGCGTGTTTCCGGACTTAATGAAATTTAGCAAAGTGATTCCTTTATTCAAGTGTGGTGACAAATGTGATCCATCAAATTTCCGTCCAATTTCTGTTCTTCCAGTGCTCAGTAAAGTGTTTGAGAGGATAATGTTAAATCAGATGTTGCATCATTTCAATGTAAATGAATTACTTCACAGCCAGCAATTTGGTTTCACTAAAGGCCGATCCACCACAGATGCGGCGGCTGCACTCATTAAGTATATTTATGATGCATGGGAACATTCGCAAGATGCAATAGGGATATTCTGCGATCTCTCCAAAGCATTTGATTGCGTGGAGCATGAAACGCTTATCCGCAAACTTGAGCACTATGGGCTTTCTGAGAACTCACTAAAGCTTGTCATGTCCTATCTCAGTCAGAGAATCCAGAAAGTGGACATAAATAGAGTGCAGTCATGTGGTGCGCCGGTGAAGCTTGGAGTACCACAGGGTTCAATATTGGGACCTTTTCTCTTTCTGGTATATATCAATGACCTGCCCCGACTGCTGGAAAACAAATGTGACATAGTTTTGTTTGCTGATGACACCTCTCTGATTTTCAAGGTAGACAGGCAACAGGAAGATCAAAGTCACATCAATGAGACTCTAACAGAAGTGCTTCAATGGTTTACTGCGAACAATCTACTACTAAACGCAGCTAAAACGAAATGTATTAAATTTTCGTTACCAAATGTACGACAGGTTGAAACAACCATTTCCATGAACGGAGAGAAGCTGAACCTCGTTGATGACACCGTTTTTCTTGGTCTCACCTTGGATCGAAACTTACAGTGGAGCCCACATATTTCTGTTCTTGCTGGTAGATTGAGTTCTGCCGCCTATGCTGTACGAAGAATCAGACAATTCACCAACGTGGAAACAGCTCGACTAGTTTATTTCAGTTACTTTCACAGCATTTTGTCTTACGGCATTCTGATTTGGGGAAGAGCAGCTGACATACAGACTATATTCATTCTACAGAAGAGGGCAGTTCGGTCCATCTATAACCTGAGCTCCCGAGAGTCATTAAGAGAGCGCTTTAAAGAGATAGAAATTCTTACAGTAGCTTCGCAGTACATACATGATGTGATTATGTATACACATAAGAATTTCAATTCCTTTAAGAAAGTGTCAGACATCCATGATTTCAACACTCGAAATAAACACAAGCTTCTCGTTCCTAAATTTCGTCTACGGAAAGTAAGTAAATCTTTTCTGGGAAACTGTGTCAGGTGCTACAACAAAGTGCCTGTTGATGCGTGGAAACTGCCACATGTGTCATTCAAGAGATACATAAAGAACACGCTCTTGAAGAAAGCGTATTACACAGTAGATGATTATATGTGCGACGATAATATGACATGGCCATCTTTGGAAAAATGACCGTAAGCCGGAGAATCCAGTGCTTTGTGAGTGATCCTGTAGTATGTGTGTGTGTGTGTGTGTGTGTGCGTGTGTGTAGTATCTATATACGGTCTCTGGCCCTGTTGCTACCGTCTGCTGTAGACTTGCTGATCTCGGTACTGAACTAAAATTTTTATTAAGATTAAAGATTATATAGACATTATCAATATTAGCATCTTATCAATTTAAATATTGTGCCTACCTGTTTTAATTAGTTTGTATTATTATTTTCTTTTTACTTTAGTAATATTTTTATTTTTATTATTATTAATTATTTACAAGGACATAAATATTGCTATGTCGTATGTGTATGTGTGCTAAGTTAGGTATTAGGTAGGTATATTGTTAAGCTTATGGATTTCCGTTTTCTTTTGTTGTTTTATTTTTCCATTTACTGTCTAGTTACAGGCTAGCAGCGTCGAAGTTCCTAAAACGTCCCCATAGCGAGCCTCTGGGGACGGAAGTGACACATGCCCTCGGTACCGCTCTGCTTTCAGAGCATGACATGAGCGCGTGTGAGCCAACATTGGGGGCGGCAGACGTAAGCTTGCCTTCGGAATCCAAAAGCTTATCAGTTACTTACTTGACATGAAATGCATATTTCATATTTTTTATTATATATAATAATTTTTTTTTTTTTTTTTTGCTCTTTTTCTCATCGACATTGGAGATATCTCCAATTAACTTATTTGACGGTGGAGGCGTTTTACACCTCCACTAAACTTAGATTATTTTTATTCACTTTTTGCTTTTGCTTTCTCTTTCTTATCATTATCGCATATTTTGTTTCGCTTTGACCAGTAGAGACTTTATACATCTCTACTATAGACCAATGTAATTTAAGGTACGGACTTAACTTAGGGACCTTTTACATCCCTTTTTATAAAATGTATTAATTGTATTAGGTAAGTTAAGTAGAATTTAAGTACTATTGTAAATCTATTTTATTTTGAAAAAATGACTTTCTGCCAAGTTTCTTGCGGCGCATTCTTCTTGGCAATGATGGTCTTTCCGAATGCGCTGGTAGATTCAAAAAAAGACATGTAAAAGAGCCCTCGGCGGCCTATTTGCAAAATAAACTTTTGACTTTTGACTTTTGACTTTTGACTTAATTGCCTCACTGATGGCGCGACGACGCAGCGTCCGCTTGAGACGTGATTGACATTCTCGCATTAATTCTTAAGAGGGTTTATTCCTACTAAGCTGGCAACGTTGCATTTTTGGTGCTTTTTTACGATTATTTCACAGAAATCGAATGAAAGTTTGAAATGTGCGTCTGTTGAGTTATCCGTTTTTAGTGTATTAATGTGTCTACCTAATGCAATAATTAATCGTGATGGACTTTTATTTTCGTATTATTCGAGATATATTATTTTATCCCTTTAATACGAAAGTAAAATTAAGAAAATTTCTGTGAAATAATCGTAAAAAAACACCAAAAATACGACGTTGTCAGCTCAGTAGGAGTAGGGATAAACAAACGCTCTTAAGGGGCTGTAATGTAAGTAAATGCAGAAAGCGAATGCCCAGTCGCGTTTCCAGTGTGGTTTGATCAACATTCAAAGTTTTGTGAATGCACTTTCGATAATTATATTAATTATATTTTTAGAAAACAAATATGTAAACATGTTATACATGTGGCGGCAAATAAGTAAAACGTGGAGGGGATATGCGCAGTATGAAAAACAACATCGATTTCATACTGCGCATATCCCCTCCACGTTTTACTTATTTGCCACCACCTGAACAAGAACAAACTCATCATAAATCATAATCCTTATCATGAGCACCAATGATAACGTGCATGCATCATTCGTACGTATTTAGAGAGGCAGTTTCTATATCTACCATTAAACATATTCATAAATAAGCAAACCTTTTGTCTTCCTGTTCATTTTCACATATGTTGTCGTTAAGCGGGTACTTGTATCTTGGGAATGGAGCCACGGGCCAATCGAATGCGGGACAATCTAATTTATGTATCGGTTTCGACCTCGTAGTAGATAACGCGCCAAAGGTGCGACCATGGAAACTTCCCTGATAAATAAAATAACGTTGGTTGGGCAGCAGTGAGGCATGAAATGTACAGGACCTCTGCACTATCTCAAATTATAAGAATAAAATATTTAAGGGTGCGACCAAACCGCCGCGTATACGCAGTGACGTGTCGTATGCGTCACGTTTTCTCACCGTTTCTTCATACATTTTGTTGCGATTCCGTAACGTCACCGTTTTTTAAGTGACGGTGTGGTCGCACCCTAATGTCTCGTCATAAAATTCCAATTTGCCATACACTAAAAACCATTTTTAATAGGTACAGGTGGTGGCAAATAAGTAAAACGTGGAGGGGATATGCGCAGTATGAAAATGATGTTGTTTTTCATACTGCGCATATCCCCTCCACTTTTTACTTATTTGCCGACACCTGTACCTACCTATTTATTTTATTAGTGAAAGAATCAAAAAGTAACTAGGTTATTCCTGGCATGCAATTACAAATATTATCTGTTTATTTTTAGGGTTCCGTACTGTTAAAGGAAAAAGAAACCCTTATATTATAATATCACTTCGTTGTCCGTCTGTCTGTCCGTCCGTTAATACCCTTTTTCCCAGGAAAGCGGCAGTTATAAAGTTGAAATTAATACCAAATGCTAAGATTCGGTAACCCTTGCAACTGTGAAAAAATCAACCCTCGAAGTCAATGCAATCAAACAATACAGTCAGACATATTAGAAAGGGCGTTTATGCATAAATTGCCGTGCTATCAAAACCTTTGGGGTACCTACTTCTAGTTGTCACAAGAAATTTGAAATTTGGTATGAAGGTAGGACTTTTCGTTGTAGGTACCCTCGGTACGAGAATCCGACTCGCACTTGGCCGGTTTTTCTATAAAATAAAGTAACTTTTACAATTAAACTGTCATTTACCTCGAACGACAGAATAGCTAAATCCGGCGATCCCGGGGCCTTATTCACCATGCACGAACTCATTTCTTCAGGAGTAAAGTCTAATTTTCCGCCGCGCTGCTTTTTCCGGTACCACATAAATACAGCTTTGTAAGCGTTTTCGTTGGAGCAAGAGCCACACATCATCGTCGAGACATGCGTCATACCCTTCGGTGCAACTGGCAGGAGGATGCTTCGGAGCTTGTCCGGCCAGTCGGCGGAAGGAAACACGCCGAGTGCTGGACGATTAATAAGTGCTTTCTGAAACAATACAAAAAAGGGTTAACTGTATCCATACACATGTACATGTATATTGCATCAAAACGTGTCTTCCAAGCTGGTCTGGGAGCAAAGAAAAAACATGATGTAAAAGCCCATCGAGGGAATAGGTGAAAATCATAGGAATCAAATAGACACACACATCACGACATGATTATAATGCAATAAATAAATAAATAAATAATAATAGGAATAGGCGATGCGGCTAGCAACCCGTCACTATTTTGATTCCCCTTTTTTTTTATTTTTTTTTTATTGGAAAAGGAAGGCAAACGAGCAAGTGGGTCACCTGATAGTAAGTGATCACCACTGCTCATAGACACCCGCAACCTCGGAGGGATCGCAGATGCGTTGCTAACCTAGAGGGCTGAGATGAAATGCCTCTTGTGCCCGTAATTTCCCCGGCTGTCTTACTCTCCACACCGGAACACAACAGTGCAAGCACTGCTGCTTAGCGGCAGGATTAGCGAGTAAGATGGTGGTAGCGATCCGGACGGACCTTGGACAAGGCCCTACCACCCGCCTTTCTACCTATATGCCCACAATCATGCTAATCGTGGCCTTTAGCAAGGTGTGACACTGAACATAAGGATGATAAAAGAATCTTGATCGATTAATCATACAGTCATATGGATACACCTATTAAATGCCCTAAAATTACCTTTGCTATCATAATCATAATACTTACAAGATTATGTTCATTATCAAATGCATTCAATAATTCCGGATGATTGTACCCGAGGGGTAGCGACGATATCTGAGTAAATGCATCCAAAAACACGTTCCCGTCGACATCTACGAAATAGTTGCCATAGCTCTTATCGTAGTCAGCGAACATTTGTACAGACCCAGCTTGCTGAAACGAATATAATAACACGTTTTATACTATAGCAAAACCCAATAAAACACATTGTCAAGTTCATAGCAACAAAGTAAATGATGTGAGATAAGAGATTGTAGCTTGATGTTTTATAACTCAAGATTAAGACAGTCAATATGGTTCTATTTTTATGCTTTTCTATTATTTGAGATAAATCTACCTGCTGAATTACATAACATTATAATTATGTAGGTATTTGCTAGTTAGTAGTTGGAAAAAACGAGAGAAAAATCATCCTCACTTTACTTGTAGGGGATACTGTAAAAAAATTGTATTCAAGATTTTATGTTACAACTTTGTCGACGTAGTTAATATGTACACCCATGCCAAATTACAGCTTTCTAGTACTAAGAATCTCTGAGCTAAGCCGCGGACAGCCAGCCAGACAGACAGACAGACGAACGGACAGACGGACATAGCGAAACTGTAAGGGTTCCTTGTTGACTATATACGGAACCCTAAAAACCTAATTTTTGCCCAATCTTTGTTGCTAAGTAAACACGTATTAAGTACCTACCTACCTATACCTACATATCCTCGAAAGTAGCCATATGCGTGGTTATGGTTGCCTATTTATAAAGCCCAGCGAACAACAGGTCATAAATAGTGACATACCTACATAGGTGAATATGTAAAAAATAACGAATCTGATGTGCGAGTGAAACAGTTACTTTAGTAGGCAGGCAAGGCTTATACTATGAGTAGGTAATATGGGTTTGCTGAGACTTCTGCACTAAACAGGCCACACAACCTAAAAAGAAATATCAATTAAAATTTTATATTTTCTTCTGATTAATAAAAACGATTAAACACTGATTATTTTATAAACAACAAATTATCAGCCCAAATTTAAAAATGCGAAACTATTAAAATATTTTTCTTTCCACAAGTAAATATGCCTAAAAAAAAGTTTTAGTTAACTTAGCTTACAGATTATTTTAAAAACGTTACTGGTTTCTTAACTCTCTTTTAATGCATAACTAGAAACTTATTTCAAATCAACTGAAAAAAAAGACAACAAAGGAAGCACGCGGAAATTTGAACTTAACATAACATCGATTTTTAAAATTTCCATAAAATCAATTCCAACTTTATTTCAAATTTGTATTTTTAGTTTTATTTACATTGGGTACCTAATGTTTTTCCCTTAAAGGGATCTCTTCCAGTAAACCTTCAACCAATTGTCAGGACAACATCAAACAGTGTACCTACCTAGTATTATTAATGAAACTGTAACAAATATAGGTATCTAATTCATAACCACCTTGTAAGACTATTAGTTACGCCTACAGCAACAACAACGCGACGCGCGACATTAATATTTATAACGATCACCTTCAATTCATAGCCATTTATTCAATTGAAAATAAATTGAGTACAATGAATTGAGAAGAGGAACCTTAAACCTATTGATATAGTTTTGATAAACAAGTATGTATGTGTGTATGTAGCAGAAACACAAGTTCAGTTTTCAATAAAAATAGATTAGATTAATTTATGCCCATTTTTAAATTACATTATATTTTTATGTGAAAACATAAGAAAGTCACAAAAAGATGGTCAATTGTAGTTAAAATAAAAATATAATTAGGTACCTATATTAAAATAACAACAAACAAAACAATAAAAATCAGAAATCCAATAATAAAATCAAGAAATAATGTCAAATTCAATGTCAAACTATGAGAATTATCTAGGAATAAAATAAAACTGTACTTATACTTATCAACCAAATTACGGTGGTAAATAATTTTTGACATTGAAATTCAATGGAATTTGATTTACTCAATTATTCAATGATTGAATCTCATTCAAGTGACAATTTATCAATGTCATAAAATATGCCTGTATTAAAAAATTAAAAATAGTGTTTGTTTATTTGTCTTGTACATCATAATGGAGCAACTGATCAAAGTGATATCTTTATATGCCTAGGCACAGAAGAAGAACTTGTTAGGATAGCATAACACATAGGTAATTTTTATCTTGGAAAAGTTACCACACACCCTGTTTTAATAATAGCTACCAAAATGGTCTTAAAAATGTATTACACATGCAAGCATAGGCCAGAACATGGAACCCTAAGGGGCACTTCTAAAGCTGTTTATTTTTGGGTCATATTGGTGTTATATTTTTATGAACAATTTATGTTGGAAGATAAATAAAAATCATATTGTATCAGATTTATAGATAACTATAAAATAATAAAACTTAAAATGGGCCTATCAGCTTTTGCTAGAATTTCTAAGACATTCAAGATCACAAATATTATTCTTCATTCCATTTTAAGATTTCTAACAAACAGTTTGAATAAAGCTAAAGTTGATGAATTCAAGACATTATATTATAGTAACACAAATACAAGTGCACTCAACCCTCAAAAAATATTAGAAAAATAAATTGGATATTATTAAAATAACAGTGAGTGGGATAAAATTAGAACACTGACCTGCAAAGAGTTGAGTTCTTTCAACAACTGCTGTGTCTTGGGCCCAGGAACTGATGTTTTAATACAAGGCTTCTCGGGTTCATTTTGCAGAGCAATGGACAAACTCCTGGAATCTATTTTTTAGTAATGTTTTAATATTTATAATAATACAGAAAAAACATTTAGATTGTCGAAAATTACCAACTAAATTTTTAACAATAATATTTTCTAATTCTTTTACATTTCAAAATTGAAATATTTGAATAATATTTCAGTATTCAAATATTTACAAAAACAAATTAAACTATGTTTTTTTTACATAATAAGTACCTATGCACTTATTCTCCATTTCAATCCATTTTAACACCTTTGTAAACAAACCAATTTCATCTAACTTCCCACACTCACTGTGTGGAATTAACATCACATCCACAGGAATATTAAAGGATCATAATCATAACAATGTTATAATTATAATACCTATTTAAAATTAATATGAACTTGGGGGCTTGTTACTATGCAGTGCACGGTACAAAAGCACAAAGTTATAGCTTTAATCTAGAGGAATGTAAAAAAATAACAGTACTTACACTTAAACGATGGTAATAGGACATTTTCAGCAGCCTTTACGATACGAAACATGCTTATATCTAAACTATCTGACTACCTACGTACAGATTTCGTATTTAGTAAATTATGAAGCCGCGGGTACAGTATCCGTCAAAATTTATTACAAAATAATGTAAGAAATCCACCCACAAGTCCCACAGCCATAAAGTAACTGATTAGAATTAGAGCTTTAGAGCTGAAACAGACTGAAACTGACTACTGACTGCACTGCCGAGCCGATTGGATTAATGATGGGCGACTTTGAATAATACTAATTCGATTAGTCGATTATTGTAATCATTCGAATTAGTCTACTAATTCGAAAATCATTCGAATATTAGTAACACTCAAAATCCAGTCCAGTCGAGTTGACGTTGATATAACTAACAAGCTAACAACTAACGCAAGCACCGCGCCTGGACGACTGCTCGGGCCGAATCGGGAATCTTCGTGTCGACTCGGCTGCCGAGTCGACACGAAGATTCCCGATTCGGTCCGAGCTGTCATCCAGCCGCCGATTAGTTACTAATATTAGTAGTCGTTATTCGATTATCGGCATTAGTATATTACTAATTTCAAATTCGAATTATGATATTAGTAATGAATAATCATTCGAATCAGCAAATTAGTCGAAGTCGCCCATCACTAGATTGGATTGGCGATACGATAGCCTCCTCCGGAATTCGATTTTTAAAGTTCGTTTCGAGCCATTCCGCTCACACTACACAGTCTACACACTCATTCATTTAAGAGGGAGACAGACTGAAAGAAAACAAAGTAGACAAGTGCAGAATTTATGTAATGTGAACCAGAACAAACAAAGTCACGCATGAGAGATAATATTAGATGTTATTATTACTTATAATGGCCTTGACCCGTAGTTAAGTTAGTCTTTCTTTGATTTGTTCATTTTTTGCAGAAAATAGAGGAGAAAATTAAAAAAAAATCCAAAAAAAAAACAGTTTTATTTACACCTTTAAGCTTTCTCAATTTGTTTAGTCTGTGGTGTAATGACGTCATCTTCATGACAGTTGGCATTTATGGAATGCTGCCAACAAAGAGAATATAATCACGACGTTGCTGCCAACTTAATCGAGTTTTTGATAATGTCATCCGGCGCGACTTGAAACGAAAGAGCGCGAAAGAGCAACGAAATTACGAAAGAGTATTTATTACCTCGGTTGCTCACACGTGCACATATATTCGCACCTTGTACAGAAGTTTGCACACATGTGTGCAAACATCTATACAAAGTACGAATATATATACATGTGTGAGTAACCGGAGTTAGAAAGCGTAAAACCAATTGAAGTAATAAAAAGTAACCAAGGGACCTACGCTACTCCCTCTCGGTCTATTATACGCTATTATCTTATACATGTAAACTGATGAAAACTATAAAAGTTACTCTATGATCATTTTATCGCTTCGCTAACTCCATAATGTAAACGTTGACTGGTTGGAGAAGCAGTACAGTCAAGGGTATAAATATATGTATGCCACTAAGACGTCAAAAACATCTATACACTTTTATGTGGCCAAATACAATAAAGCCAGTGACACATATATTTAACATGACGGCTGTATCAATGTTTATGCCCTCGACTGTACAATGCGGCACCTAACCATAAACACAAAAATCGTTTCATTGGTTAACTCTGTTGATCATAAAAAAAAAACAATTTGACATTTGTTCCGTTCCGTATACTTTTTTTATATAGTAACTTGGCACACAGAAGTTTAGTGTATTTACAATTTGTTTGCATTCTTTTTAAGAATATAATGCTAAATAAAGTCTTGCTATCCACCGACGTAACTCTAGTTTGCGTTCAACATGCCTTATCCACAGAAAAGGAAGAAATTATGGGATTACTAATTGGAGAAGTCCGTACAAGTCTAAATTTTCTTCAGCTGTAATTGTGCAAGTATGAAAAACCTATTTTGATACTTAATTCGTATCTTTTGCAGGTTCACGACAATGGTTCTCTAGTATCAATAGTATCCTCAGTTATTTTACGTCGGTTAGATAAGAAGCCTGACCGAGTAGAAATTTCCGAAGAGCAGTTGGTGCAGGCTACTTTGAGAGCTGAAGAACTGGCGGCTGAAGTGGGTCGGCCTTTGAGGGTAGTGGGCTGGTACCATTCTCACCCACATATTACTGTTTGGCCCTCACACGTTGGTTAGTATTGACAGTAGCTAGTTTTGAAATTAGATTTTACTGTTAAAATAAATTGACTTTAAATTGTATTGATTAGTCTGATGACTATTCATTGGTGCGTTAAAATATTTTTAGCTGCTATATGCTCATGTTATTCACATACTTATGTTTTGTAGATCTTGCAACGCAATCAATGTACCAAAGGATGGATGCCAGTTTCGTTGGAATAATATTTGCTGCCTTCCTTACTGACCAGAGTACTAAAGCTCCATCAGTTAGTATTCTAAAGTTTATATAATTGCCGGACTTAGAAATCAAGAAATAAAAACATATTGCTATACTTTTCTTTCCAGATACAAATAACTTGCTTCCAATCGGTCACTGATGGTTCAACACAAAGTCGAAGGGAAATTGAAATGGAAGTGGTGAACAACAATGACTCTCTTATGTCAAACAACTTTGAGGTTAGAACCGAAAACCTGTTTAAATAATAAAATAAAATACTGAATTCCAAATACTTAAATGCAACTGTTTTAGATCCTAACCCAACTGCCAGCAATTCTGAAAGAAGAAGAAGACGAGGCATATAACAATGAAGTAGGCCAAGGTGAAACAGATGATATTATAATCAAGCAACATAATGCAGCTGTGAGGACTATTGCCATAGGACACATAGTAGAAAAGGTAAGTCAGACACAAATTTACATATCAAAATGTCTATTTTCAATAACTACAACCCTAATTTACAGTTGTATGTTATGATTTTTCAGATGTCACGCCCAATGCTAGAGGCATTGGTTGCCAGAAATGCTCTCAATGTAGTGAGATTAAGAGCTTTAAAAAAGCAGCACCAAGAATTGATGGCCCGATTGGAAAATATGTCATGTAATGTTTGAAACCTAGTTTTTGAACATGGAACTAAGAATTAATAATATGCTATCATACCATAAGTAATAAATGTTTAATTTAATAAGTCACTTGTCTTTTGATATGTCCTTAATTTAAATCATTTTTATCAATCATTTCAAAACCATCCGAGGAGTCAACACTGGATACACGTTTCCTCTTTTTGTCATCTGGAGCAGCGTACACCATGTTGGAAACGGCTCCCGCTATATTGAAGAAGGCATTGTAGGCTGCCCCACCCCACGATCCAGTTGGTTGTACTTCTTCCAATGTTGTAGACTGAAGCTGTTTTTGTTGAACTGGAAATAAAAGAGTGTTTTTTCTAATGTCCACAGGTACCTTTAAATTGCTCAGACAACAGTCACTAGTTGTTAATATGCATTTTGCCTGCTCATAAAAAATCAAAATTATGTGAAATTATCTGTGAACTTAAGTTTTGTCACCACACAGGACACCAGTTCTATTTAACAATTTACTGATTACAGAAATCTGACCCTCCTTTAAAATTTATTGGATAATTTGAGGCGCAGCGCACACTGATTGGCCAGCCTTGTTCTAGGAAATTTCTCATTTAGTTAAAATTTTATGATGATAAAAAACAGATTTCATTTGTCAGAAAGCTCTTAATTACAAACAGAAATAAAATAAGATTAAAGGATAAATAAGTTTTAATAACTATTATTGAAGGCATACAAAGCTAATCAAAATCTATGTAAAGAAAAAAAAACAGGGCTTTTATGGCCTTTAAGCATTGTTATGTATAATACATGATAAGAAATGTCTTCAAACTTTTTTTTCAAACAAAATGAGGATGCATTAGTCATAGAATGGTGTCTACTATACCTAAAGGTATATATTCATCTTCACTGGAGTCTGTAATTTCTACTTCTTTTTCAAATGCCTGCATTTTTTCTAAAGACATGTTGGTCACAAGTGAGCTGCTGTGATCAGAGCTGTCACTGTCTTCAATAGGGATATCTTCTGGTTTCCAATAGTCTAAAAATATAAATATTTAATTAGCATATTTCTACATAGTAAATAATTATCCATAGTTCAGTTATTTTAGCAAAAGAAATGAGGTAAACAATCTTGACATGTCTTTTTATTGAGAAACAGTTTTATAAAATAAAAATAACAGCAAGTTGCAATTTTAACTCACTCTTTGTTGCTCCTCTCATCTACTCAAAAGTTATCTGGTAGAGATCCCTTATAGGGATAAGTACGCATGTGGTTTGTGTCTGTTTCTTTATATTTGTACAATAAAGCATTTACTTACTTAAAATCTCTGGAATATTATGATTTGTTAAGATTTTATATTTTCTGGGTCTTTTTATATTTTATGAATTTCAAAAAGTATTTTTCAATAAAAAGACATGTTAAGATTGTTTATCTCATTTCTTTTGCTAGAAAAACTAAATTATAAATGTAACAGCGGGATATGGAGACTACTATTTAGTCATCTATTAAATTCGTAAATAGAATTACTTTAGGATCCAGTACAGATATCTTGGAAGAGGTTTTTGATTTGAAATTGTATAATTAACCTAATACTATATAATTATATAATGTGCATATTTAACACTGTATACCTAGTAACAAGTGGTTAGTATACTTTACCTAGACTTTGTTTTTCATCAAACACTTGCTTAATCTCAGACTCAATAGATAAAATCTTTATGTCCACATCTGATACTTCAGGAATAAGACCTTCCAGTTCACCATCAGATTCTGAAAGTCATTACAATATTTGATATAGGTATAATGAAGATTATCAACAACAAATATTCATCTTAGTCGTAGTAAATGGATTAGCTTACCAGCATTTTGGTGTATTTTGCGAGCTAGCTTGATAACTGGCTTGGATATCTTATAAAATAGACAAGTTATCATAAGTACAATGTATATCAACTTATATCCACTTAGGCATTTTCCTGCAAGGAAAACCATGCCCAAAATGATATTCACCAGTAAAAAAGCCTGGAACAAATTGTTGTTAAATAAAAATTTTTTTTCAAAACATCATGAAGTTAAGGTAACCATTAGTTATTACCTTGGTGTGATTTGTTTCTCTTAAGTCAATGTATCCATTCCATCGCATTTTCAGCCATTCTTGCAATTTTACAGCAACTGCGCTCAACTTGGTTCCATTGTTGTTTGCTAGTTTTTTTAAGCAAGTTGTTATATGCTTGTGTTTCAACCATGCTTCTAGAGCATCCATGGCAACAATTACAGTTAGCAGATAGATAAAAAATTCTATGAAGTTTACATTGAAATGGAGGCACATACTGAAAATAATAAAACAATTGTAATTATTCAAAAACATTGTGACAAATCATTACATTTGGAAATTGAAATGCACAGAATAAACCTCTAAAAGACAAACTTTGTGGCTTCAATCTTATCCATTAGTTCTGTCTTGCTTTGATGGTTACGGACAACATAATGTGTAACATAACATGTGTTATTTATTGTCTAGGGAGATTTGCAACAATATGTATTTACTGGGATTAACATAGTAATAATTACAATTGCGATAGTCATAAGAGATATGTTACTGTCTCTGATGTCGTCTATTGAACGAAATCAACAACAAAAGTGTGCATCTTTAGTTAATGCGCACGTCAACTTAATAACAATACCAAGTACATATATATTGATCTATAATGACATGGCACCAATTTCCCCAACAATTCATTACTAGTTTTCAATTATTTACACCATACTCACAAATAAAGAATGTTTAAAATAAACATAAAGATGAGAGACGACCACATTTTTTTCCAAAATAGAACATCTTCAAGAATTCCAACAAACGCTGCCAAAATAAGTGATGTTTGCCTTTTTTTTTCTTCTGCATTTTTCACGAGGGGTCTCCATTTAAAAGCCTTTTTTATAGAAGCCAACATAGGAATAGAATACTTTTACAAATTTATTGTTTTCCGAATGTTATTTGTACTGAAATCGAATGGTTCTTTGGTGTTCTGTCAAATCATTGTTTATTTTTTTTACAAATCTGCCACAGATAGCTACAGTTTCAAAGTTGTCGTAGCACTTTAAACATTTACCAAGTTGGCCAACATTGAATCATACGGTTGTAGTGGACTAGTTGGTGGTAAAGGTGACTTATGAAAGAACTGTCAGACTGTCACTGTGCTGTCACTTCCAGTCACTTCAGTGGCAGGTCAAGCAAGACTTTTTTTAGTTTATTTATTTATAATGGTGAATTGCTTTGGGTGAATATTATCCATCAACAGAGTAAATGTTGTTTATTTTAATGCATTTATTGTCAGTACAAATATTATATACGACAAAATGACGACCAACATTTTAGAGAAAAGTTCAAACAAAGAAGGATCTCGCCCTTACAAGTGTCGCGATTATGCTAATAAAATTTCATTAAATTTAAGCAATTTCCAAAGAGATGGCAGATTTTGTGACATAGATTTAATATCGGGGAAAACCAGGGTTAAGGTACGGTGCAACATTATGTATTTTCTACTTACATTTGAGCCAGCTGCAAGTATTAATTAGTTGTTAATTGTTTAATTACTGTTAAGTATTCCTCAACCATAACGAACTCGACTGTATCATAGACGTGTATAATTATTCAATTCTGTTATAATATTTAAGCATTTTGCAATGATGTAAACACTGAACTCTAAAACATACACTTTATATTAACTATTCAATTTTTTCTGCAGGCTCACCGGGTGGTTCTTGCCGCTAGCTGTGCTTATTTCGATGCAATGTTTAGTGTCGGCTTGGAGGAGAGTCAGAAAAGACATGTGTCCCTTCCTAGTGTGCCTCCAGAAATTCTTCCAATGATTATTGACTTTATTTACACAGGTAGAATTTGAAATTATATCTCCATCTGTTTACACAACAGTCATAGCGTAAATAGTGGGTTTTCCCTATACTGAAAAAGTTCTTTTCATCTCTCATACTCGGAAAGTGAGGCAAATCATATCTGACATACGGGAGGATAACTATTATTTTCTTCCCAAGGGTAGATATGAATTAAAAAAAATAAAGGCATTGGCAGTCAATGAAACACATACGCATTCAGCCAAGCATTACGGCATATCCATGTTTTTTTCTTAATTAAGTAGGTAATAATGATTATAAATTTTATAACACTATTTAGTGAAATATTATTTTTATTAATTTATTTACATTACTTTATTTTTAAACAGACATTATGTAGATCTAATGCTGTTTTAGAAAAAAAAAAGAAAAAAATACATTGTAAATGACAATGGTATATATGTCCACACAGCCATCTTTATTCCGCTTAACTTGTGGTTCAACTGACTAAAATACCTACTTTATCTACAGTTTTTTTTTATAAATATATAAAACATTTTAAATGTTGTTTATGGGTAAATATTGAAATAATTGACAATAACCACATTGACCTGTTTTAAAAAAACTTGATTTGCTACCAATGCAACTAGTTTAGAAAAACCGAGCTCGAATTTGGCGCGACAGCATTCTTCATTTGGTAAAACTACATAAAAATATAAATAAAAAATGAGTAAATATTCCTGGAAAAACGTGATGTTTTCCTTTATGAACTGTACAAATGTCTGAATTAATTTTAGTTAATTTTTTATTTAATACATTTTTTCTCATATACTTACTTATGTATATTTTTTTACTTTCCTTGTAGTCGAAATGAAAAGTAGAGTGTTTAACTCAGGAAAAACACCAATATCACACTCGAAATACTGGCACCCTCGCATGCTCGGGTGCCAAGTTACCTTGTGTGATATTGGTTCTTTTCCTCCCTTGTTGAACAATCTACTATAGCTGTGTATAAAATTAAGTAGTCCAAAATTGGCTTTCATCTCGTTTTTCATCTTGATCAACGATGCAGGCATGTGAAAATTATTAATCTTAAATGTTTACTGTGAGAAAAATAGGGATTGAACTGGTGTGAATAATCAGTAATTGCAAAAATGTAGTAAAATTCAATAAATAACAACATATTTATGGTTACAGGTGAAGTAGTTATAGACAAATCCACAGTGCAGCACTTGTTGATAGCAGCTGACATGCTGCAGCTACGGGAGCTTGTCACAGGCTGTGGTGAATATTTAAGGAGAGAGCTCCATCCTTCAAATGTATTAGGGATCTTTAGGTAAATATGTATATTTACTATTCTTTAGATTTCGCTTATGTTTCCTACTATAGTAAACACTTGTTCAATTTGTATAAATCCACTTAAAATTTTAAGTTTACCTTAAAATTAAAAATAATGCATATGTAAATTATCCTTAAATGTCTTCTCAATTGTTTAAATGTTAACTGGAAGAAGTTCCCTTTTAGGGATAAGTTCGCCTTTGTGTATTTGTGTTGTCCTGTATTCATCTTTTTCATGTGTTTTATGTACAATAAAGAGTTATACATACATACATACAAATTATGACAGATTTGCTGAAGCTCATAATTGTTTGGAGCTAGCCGAGGAAGCATTAGAACATGCACAAGCTAACTGGAACATAGTAGCCAATGGGGACGAGTTACTAGACTTGCCACTACCACAACTGGTCACTCTGTTGTCTTCAGAGCAGCTAAAGGTTGAAAGTGAAGCACAGGTAACTTGTTTTTTATTTTCATAATTGTCAAGCTCCAATACACGGAGGACGCCTATGCCATGAGGCACGCCGAATTACGCGACAATTTAATAAATAAAACGACAAAAACAACAACAACAACATGTACTTACTGAAATTGTAGCGAATTCAGAATAAAAAGGCTCATAAATAAATAAAATTGTCAAGCTTATAAAAAAATGATCTTTCTTAATATAAGAAAGTTCAAAACCTGAATGTAATAAAATATATATATATATATATAAAAAAATCTGCTTCATAAAATCAGTGCTCTGCTTGAGTTGTTGCATGTAATATGCACTATCAATTGTTTATTATTTAAATGTAAACAGAACAATTTTTTGTTTATCACATGAATCTTCGTTTTAGCATCACATACTTATCTGCTTGATTCCTTCCTCAAGACAATTGGGAAATTATATACTTCCGCCAGTGGCGTTTGGGTGGTAGTTCCCACGCGTGCTCTTCATACACGCAGTTGTGAGCTGGCTTCCTTGCAATGTTTCACTTCTAATGTAATTTCGCATGTTGATTCCGGTTTTAAACCTACAACTTTCTGTTTGAGAGGCCTTAGACGCAGGCTACACGGATGAGACGTGGGATGGCGCCTCTAATGAATTTTTACACTAAATGTATAGAAGCGTCGTGAGTGTCGTGGTGTGTAGTCTGCGCCTTAGGTCGAACCACTAGGCTACGACGGCATTTCTTTTTTAAGGTATTGTACCCAGCATTACGATGGCTAGAACACGATCCAGCGTGTCGCAGGCGCCATTGTTTTGAAGTTCTCAGTCAGATCAGACTTCCGCTTATAGCGCCCCAAGTTCTTGACGAGGCCCTTGAAAATGTACAAGACCCATCAATAGCAGTGGCCTTGAAGAACGTCAGAGTGGACATGGTGTGTATGCTAATACACTACAAAATATGGTTAAAATTATTATTTTCATGAGCTGCTAGTGATAATAGGTACACTCCTTTCTTTTCATAGTCATGTAAAAAGTTATAACTTGCCTAGTAACTTTAAACACCTGTTCAACCACTATGAGAAGTTCCGGATAACATAAAAGTTATATCGATAATACAGTATCTGTTTATGTCGTTGGAATAATTAGAGACAATCATAGTTATCATCACAGACGCTCAAGTTGCCGGAAACCAGAAACTTAATAGAATCCTCTATTGCTGAAATAGACTGTAATTGTTATGTTTTTAGAAAACGGGTCGCGGCGCGCTGGTAGCGCTGGCAGCGGAGCCTCGCGCGCGCGCGCGCCGCTTCCTGCTGGTCGCGGGGGGCTCGTGCCACGACTCGGCCGCGCACCCGCCACTCTCCAATGACAACATACTTTCCTCCGTGCTCAAATACGATCTGCACAAACGGTGAGGCCACAAATCTGGCATGTAATACCGATTAATAATCTTTTGTGTGTCCTTTCAATTAGGTACAAATTAATGAAGGTATAAAAAAGGAATTACTTTTTTTTATTATTTTGACACCCGTTGTTTAACGGTATATGCATGTTTTAAAGTTGACACGCAGTGATTCTATTCTTCTCTATGACACTCGATGTACTTAGACCGTCGGCGACAAGCTGGCCGGTAGGTGAATCTGAATATAGCGACCGACGAACGCGATTGTCGTATCTAGTAACTATTATGAAATCTGAGCTCCTTTATCCTGTGTCAGTCGACCGCTTCAATTCATTTATTTATCGGTTAAGGTCGACCTTAAGTTCACTTGGCTACTGAGTTATTTAATGAAGATAGTTATTAGCACTTAGGGGCCGGAAACAGCGCATTATTTTGAAAAGAGTTTGTTACAGGGAGTGGGAGGAGCAAGCGCCGATGGGCATCGCGCGCATCCAGCCGGCGGTGGCGGCGCTGCGCGGGCGCGTGTACGCGGTGGGCGGCGAGCAGGGCAGCCAGATACTGGCCAACGGCGAGGTGTACGACCCGCAGGTACCGTCGTCAAATGCCACCGTGTGGCGTGTAGACGGCCTCCTTCGTGGGAATTTGGAAAAAAATCCTCCTTATTCCTTGTGTATGTCATAAAAGGAAACTATTGAACATTTTTTTGGTCTGAAGTCAGAACTTCAATTTATAGACCGAGGTGAAGTCAGTCGATGGTGTTGATATCTTCGCCGGTTGTGATTCAATTTTGACAATACTTTTTTATTCGACAGAATGTCTCAAAGTTAGTAATCGGGTTTATTGTACCTAAATTGCATTTCCCTAAAATTAACAAATATCATAATGACTTTGACCTAAAACATTCTCATGTCCGAAATGCCTAAATATTGAAATGTATATTTTCTAAAAATACCGAATCACAGATACGGCAAAATATCACAAGTTCAAAATGCCTAAATGTTTGCCTGACATATCAATTCATAATAATTTATAACTTAGCTGTATAATATTGGTACTTCAATGTAAGTAGCCAGCACGAAAGAAGATAGTAAAGCAAATTTAGGTATTCCGGCACCTGGTTGTTTTGAATATATGGTGTTCTGCAATAACGGTGCTGTGAAGTTTGTCCATTATGAGACTAAGCCATTTTAAAATTCAGCCATGTTATGAAAAAAAAACATTAGGCATTCTGGGATTTAGGTATTTTGACACAAAATTGTTTTGAGATCTAGGAGTATTAGGAGACATAATGAGTCCAACTCAAGTTAGTCCCAATTTTATTGATTTCGGTGTATCAATTATAATTTTACTAGCTGATGCCCACGATTTTATCAGCAAAGAATTCGTTTACAGATCCCAGGAACTTATATTCTGGGACAAAAACTAACGTATAAAATTACTCATCATTTGCAGACTGATAAGTGGTCGAACATAGCTCCGATGAAGGAAGCCCGCAGCGAGTTCGGGCTGACCGGCGTGAACGGGCACCTGTTCGCGTTCGGCGGCTGGGTCGGCTCGGACATGGGCGCCACGGTCGAGGAGTACGACCCGCTCGCCGACGAGTGGGCGCTCATCGGACGCATGCCCGAGCCGCGCTTTGGAATGGGCGTCGTTAACTTTGAAGGTTAGTTGATTTACCACCAACCGGCCATGCCCAAGAAGCCGGTACTGAAGCGTGATAACGCGGCTCTGCGGCGCAGCTGTAACCGATCTAAAAATAAACCGTGTACATAAAAGGGGCAGCCGCAGCTAGGGCAGCTATCTTAATAATAATGTCACGCGAAAATATTGTCAGAGGAACACTTGTAAGTTTTTAGTCGTGTTGACTCGCAACCACAGACTTGGAGAAACTTATTGCTTTTTATCCTCTAGTGCATAAAATTATTTCTTCTTTTTAGATTTAGGCAACAAGGCTTTACAGCCACATTATATGTATAGGTAATACGCCTTCATTTAATGGACACATTTTTTTATATCTTAATTTAACAAAAAAATAGTTATCTAAATAGAAATTTAAGATTAATAAGCGTAAATTTTGTACATAAAAAAAGTACTTAAAAAACAAATACTTTGTAACTTTGCATTTAAGGATCTCTAACTATAGTCAAACATCACACGTCACAATCTGAAAAAAAAAAACAAAAGACTAATTATGTGGCGGGAAACTAATTATTTGTCAAAACTAGCTGACCTTGTTGCGGCGTGGTTGAAAATTTGTCAAATTAATCGACATTATACAAGGTCAACGAGTATGTTTTATTTCCTTGCAATCGAAGTGAAAAGCAGTGTTAAACTCTAGCATTAAACCCATTTTCCCCTCGAGGTGTCTATCCACCGAGGTGGTTATATAAACGTTTCGGGTGAAATGGCTTGTTTTATGCTCTCGTTGTACAATCTACTATATGTTTCCAGGTTTGATATACGTGGTGGGCGGCTGCACGCACAGCTGGCGGCATACGCGCGACCTGCTCTGCTTCAACCCGGCGACGCGGGCGTGGCGCGCGCTGGCCCGCATGCGGCGCGAGCGCTCGCAGGCCGCCGCCGCCGTGCTCGACCGCCATCTCTACGTCATCGGCGGGAACGCGCCGCGACGCTCCGTGCTCACTTCCGTCGAGCGGTACAGCTTCGATGCCGTGAGTGTTGCCAGTTGTCATCCTAAAATAACATGCCTGACTATCAAATTTCCAAACGTTTAAGGTGTTATTACAAAAAGTTAGACGTTGAACGCGTGTCTAAAAATTAATCCATTGAATAGGCACCGAAACTACTGGACCGATTTGAAAAATTCTTTCATTATTAGAATCCTACATTATCCTTGATGAACATAGCCTATATTTGATTCCAAGCGGACGAAGTCACCGGCAACAGCTAGTTAGGTATATAACTCACCGCTTCATCTCGTCTCTCGTCTCGACCATTGGCTCATTTAAAAAAAAAAAGCATTTATTGCCCATACGCAGTATATAAGTGTCAGGCTCAGCGTGTGCGGGGAGGACTGTGCTTCCCCGCGCTGGTTTTCAGTCTGCACCTTTACCGGCGCAAGACATTGATCATGAGGCGGGTAGGCCCCGCAACTACGATTACCTTTATCAAATGAGAACATAAGGTGTGACGTGTCGTGACGTACGCCAGGACACGTGGGAGGAGGTGTGCAGCCTGTCGGAGGCGCGCGCGGGCTGCGCGGCGGGCGCGGCGGAGGGCGTGCTGGTGGCGGCGGGCGGGGACAGCGAGAGCGCCGGCCCGCGGGGCTTCTACCGCGCGCGCACCACGCTCGCCAGCGTCGAGCTGTACGACCCGCGCGGGGACCGCTGGCGCGCCGGGCCCGCGCTGCCGCACTCGCGCGCAGAGGCCGGCGCCGCGCTGCTGTGATCACCCCCCACAAAAAAAGGCTTGATATGATTCCGTATTATTTCCCTTGACTGGCCGATGTCCACAAAAAAAATATCTTTATGCGCTTTAACCTTTCGTATGCGAGAATAAAAACCTGCATTATTACTCGTTCTCGTTTGTCTCGAATGATACCGATCGGGCCCGGACTAGGCACGCGAAAGGTTAAACCAAATTTTGAGAATCTTAAGGTAGTCGAGTTGCGATTCGACCACGGACATATTGATGTGTTTAAATACATATTTTTATTGCGCCACGCGAGACGAACGATGGCGATAGGGGCCAAAACGCCAAACTTTATAATTAATAACGGTTGCTTTTCATGTTATAACTTAAAACTGAGTCTCTGTAAACAGTGTTTCTTAAACATTTTATGGTCACGGACCACTTTCAGAATTTCAAGTCCGTGGACCCCTGTCCAATCTTAATATAGCACAAGAAAACGAAGCCTATCGTTAAAAAATCATTAACTAAATATGTTAAAAGTTAACTGTGTTTTTACGGACTCCACTTTAAGATACCCTGCTGTAAAAAGTATCGAAAAACTGAAGCTAGATTATATTTGTTTGTCATATATTTCACGCAAACCATTAGTACATATCATATTGCATCGCCCTGCACCTTACCATACCAAATAGACTTAATTTTCTTGAAATAACGCGTCAGAACTGTATCGGTTTTAAATGTTTTTAAACATAATCGTATGAGACAGAGAGAAAGAGAACACAAACCGTTGCAACAAATATGATTGATAAATGATGTTACATATCGATCGTTTAAATACATAAAATAATTTGAATTAAAGACCTATGAATTAAGCCTATTGGATACAAGTATAAGGCTATTGGTATTATTATTATTTGGCCTGTACTTTATTCTGCAGTGCGGCCGACATTGTAAATTTGCTGATTTGGATTCGTTAAAACCGGAGGCTGCTTTAATGTCAATTATTCACATTTAGTTTTAGGTCAAATGCAGTGTAACCTAGTGACGAAACTCCCTTGAGGGGCTTGAGGACTTATATAATATATCACTTGAGTCAGCACACTTAGCACTTTTTGTAATTTTCGCCACAAGGCTCGATTTTAAAGGTCTTTGCCCACTACACCGTACCTTACTATGACCGCCATCACCCAGTACACCTTGCCTTGTCTCATTAGTACGATTAGACAAAGCAAGGTATACTGGTGACGGTTACGGTCATAGTCCGGAACGGCGTAGTGAAACCCCTCACTTATCGTGCCGTATCTTTAGGCGCGATATAAATCGTCGGGGATTGACCGCCCACCGCCTCTCTTTCCCTCCTCTTTTTCAAACACTCTTCATGTCATGTAGCTTTCCTCTTGTCTCATCGCGTCATCTCATACAGTCTGAAACGGTTTTATTTTTAGTTTATTCCAAAACCGAATTGTGTTCATTTCTACTTTATACCTACGAAGTTTTTTTCGTTGGTTGGGTTACAGATCTGAAAAAAGTGGCAACTTGGTGACAACCTTTAAAATCACTTCGGCTGTGGGCAATATCATAGGATTCTCAATTATAATTAAATTATAATATACCATTTTTGAGCAGGATAGCTGAAAATACCTTATCTAAATGAGAAAGAATAGGTATATTTCGAGCAGTCGACATAACATTAATAGCCGTGAAACATGAAGTCGGCGTTAAATACGCAATGCATTTATATGTATGTAGGTACATGCTGATAGTACTAAATAGAAATGTCATTTTACAAATTGTCTTTTCTCGCTGCTATAAAAATGTATAATGGTGTAAAAGTATTTCTTGTTGTTTTTTCTCACAAAAGGCACAAATAGTTGAATTTAATTTATAAATGTGTAACACATTATGCTTAGGACTTCCAATAATTATTAACTATGATATATCGTGCTAACAATGCAGACTTTTTTTTATAAAACTTGTCAAAATAACGAAATGAATTGTGTATGCTCTAGTTAGTTACCTAAAATAAATATACTCGGGAGCAAAAACCCATGTCACTCCCCATAGAAATTTGTATGAAAAGGTGACCCGGTTTCTTTGCTTCGGAGTATAGATTTACACTTAAGGGTCCTTACAAGCTCAACGCGCGTATTTCGCTAAATTCTTAATTTTTCTTCAAAGACTATGGCGTATGTGTTCATAATTTCAGTAATATTATTAATGTACAAGATAGTTCACTTCTTAAACTAAGATACTGCTGTGCTAAATTATTGATTTTTTGGCGTGAAATCTAAAAAAAGGTGTTTCCTTGGGAGGGCTTTTAAAATTTTGCTCTAAAAGGTGAAGTTTCATTCTCAATTTCGAAGTGAAACGGAATCTCATTCTCGCCTAAAGTGAACTCAATTCAATTCAGTATATCTTGAACTAAAAAGTCATCGTGAAAAACTTGAAGATTCATCTTAATTAATAGATAGAATAGCTACTCAATGTTAGCTAGTTTTTTGATGAAAAAGAGGGTTACATTTTATTTGATTCTCGAAAACAGTGTTGATATTCTGCTCTAAAAATAATTATTTAGCAATGCTCAACTCTATTTTGACTCAGAAAAAAAAAACATTAGTATCGGTCTTGAATTAAATTCAGTATAAATTTTTAAATATCACCTATATATCACGGCGGACTGACGCCGCACCCTCATTCAGCGCCGATTACATCAGTATCGTAGTTTAAGAAGTGAACTATCTTGTACATTAATAATATTACTGACATTATGAACACATACGCCATAGTCTTTGAAGAAAAATTAAGAATTTAGCTAAATTCGCTCTTTGAGCTTGTAAGGAGCCTTAATAATAGTTTACTTAAATAAGGAAACAAAAAAAAATATATACAAATAAACAATGTGTATATGAATATGGATCAACTTAATGATAAAAATAAATTTGTTAAGAGCGGTTTTGGCAAGTTTTATTAAAAATAATTTAGTAATAAAATACATAATCTTTACAATTTATTAATCTGTGCTGTACCCTAATTCCTATAGGCTACAGGGCTGTTCAGCTTATGAAGCGTTGTTGAAATACTACTTTTTGCTTTGGATTTAGGGGCTGCTAAGGGCGTATTAGTTGCAAAAATTTGGGAATAACCGTAATTCCTGTCAAATTAAGTATGTTATATTAACAATGAAGACTTTCTTGCTATAGAAACACCATAATTGGTCAGGAAACGAAAAATATTTGATTCTTTTGCAAGTGTTCAATCGTATTTACGCGACCTGCTTGCCTGAGCAATGCGCCATAAGCTGAATAGCTCTTTTACATTGAAATGTTTGTAAGCCGTAAAGCTTAAACCGGGTGATATTAAATTAATATGAATCTGTAGATTTAAGTACCTAATAAGATATTTTTACAATTCATAATTGTTTTTATTTCAAAAGTAAAATTCATATTCACAGAGTAAACGCTGGAAATTTAGCTTCGGAAACTCGTAGCAGGTCTTCCGCTAAGTAGAGGCGTCCTATTAGACCTTCGTACAGAGAGGCGGGGCGGTCCGGCACATGCAGCTCGGTGCCGGGCCGCTCCAGCGCGCACCACTCCATAAAGCAGCATGCCCGGTACAGATGTACTGGTTTCTGGACAAACAAGACAACTGGAGGAAGTCTAATGGCCCCTGGGCCCAATTTTAGAAAGCACGTCACTCTAAATCTGATATTGCAAAACTAAAGCTTATTTCAAAATATTAACTTCATTGACAAGAATAATTAGAGCTGTAATTTTCTTCTACTCTACACATATTTCAAATTTAGCAAATTTTTTCAACACTTTCGAGTGATGTGCTTCCAAAAATAGGGCCCGTGTACACAATGGGCCATGCACGGCCAACGCTACATGATCCGTAGCCTATCTAACTAATCTAACTAATATTATAAATGCGAAAGTATGGATGGATGGTTGGATGGATGGATGGATGGATGGATGGATGGATGGATGTATGTTTGTTTGTTACTCAATCACGCCAGAACGGCCCAACGGATCTGGATGAAATTTAGCACATAGATAGAAAAAAGTCTGGAATAGCACATAGGCTACTTTTTATCCCGGAAAATTGCGTAGTTCCCGCGGGATAACGATAAACGAATTCTTTGCAGACGAAGTCGCTGGCAACAGCTAGTAAAAAAATAAAGGTACTGTAAAATAAAGGTATTCGCCAGCATGCGCGTTGTCCACTGTTCCTACAGTCGAGGGCATAAATATCGATAGCCATTATGTCATATATGTGTCACCGACCTTATTTTTGGTGGCATAAAGGTGTATAGATTTATTCGATGTCTTGGTAACGTACATGTCGGGGAAAGAGTTAAATACGCGGATATTGGAGGTCTTAAGTGATTATGAATGGTGAATTAAGAAATCACTCAGTGTGCACGTCTGGCACAGAAAGAAAGAAAGAAAAAAAAGTTTATTTATGACAACACATCAAATAAAAAAATACACCTAAAACAGCTGATAAACAAATGTGCACATGATAACAGGTGAGCGATGTGGAGAGACTGCCCTCACTGGAGCGCGACCCGCATCGTCACACTACTGACTGACTTTTATAATCAAAACAATGCTTGCCGTGGCTTCTCGCTCTCACACGGCGTGATTTATTAATTATTGTCTTACTCTGAAGACATTCTTTGTTATCCATTTAAGATCCGCGTATTTAACTCTTTCCCCAACATACATATATTTATGCCCTTGACTGTGCACAATGACGATGGCCGGTAATAGGTCACTGACGTCATTGTGTACTGCTGGGGCCTTTAGACAAACAAGCACCATGTCAGCTAATGAGCGTTTGCAACTTCTGTTACAAAAGTGGCAAGTATAGTATAGGTAGTAATTTTCCTGGTAGCTTTAATGGCAAAAAATGGAGAAGGAATGTTATTGATATCACTAGGTCATAGGGTTATTCAATAATTCTCAACCTTAGTTGCCTGGTAAAGCTGGATGAAAGCATATGCGTTGCCACTAACTCCATGGCAGATGCTGTAACCTTTAGTGGTCAGTCCTCGTTCCCATACGGTTTCGCCGCATTGCAATGCTATTCTCAAATAGTTGTCATCTTCAAACACCTGAAATAATTCATACATATTGTATAGATTGTTAACTTATTTACCAATGGTAAATTGAACCTTATAATTCATTAGCATCCCAGCTCAATAATCATAACAAAATGTCTGATTGTTACCACATCTTACATTGAAATGAAGGAATGTTGCAAGTGGTAGGACCTTGCCCAAGCCCACACAGCCAGCACAGTCTTATTCGCTAATCCTGCTGCCAAGCAGCAGTGCTTACGTTCCTGTGTTCGGGTGAGGAGAGCAAGACAGTCTGTGAAATTACTTTCAAAAGGCTGGCAACGCATTTGCAATCCTCTAGTGTTGCAGATGTCCATGGTGCTCACTTACCATCAGGTGAACCACTTGCTCGTTTTCCTTCCAAGTTGTATTAAAAAAACCAAACTACCTACATTTTTTAAACAAGTGAAAGGACCATCAAATAATTACTGATCTGTAAAAATTGGTTTGATGTTTATAGAAATACTAATAACTACAAAATATTTCCACGGTCTGCCGGCATTCGTGTTTTTTTTCTTTCATAATAGGTACCTTATGAGCTAGTAGACATAGCGGTACAAATCCAGGGGCACCGTGACACCACTGCACCAGCCGATCCCCAGAGCCACTGCCCAAAGATGATGGGAAATTACCACTTGGAAATTTGTGCCCTAGTAACCAATCCAATGAAGGTTTGATGAAACTGCGCAAGTCAATTATTGATGTATATGCATGAGCCTGCAACAGTCCAACCAGTTTAGAAAATCCAATAGAACTGACAATAAATAGTAGAAAAAGAAACTATATTTTTCTAGAAAGTTAACTTTATCCAACTAGTAACTGTTGTATCACAATGAAATGAGTGATGAGGATCTGATGATGGTGCCAGCATGTGGATAGCGGAAGTTTTCACTGGGTAATCCTTTAAAAGTATAGTTGCCGGTAAACATCTTGAGCATGACCTTGAATGCGCAGAAGTGAATTTAGCGTCTCTAGTATAAAAGTAAATGCGCGAACGTACCCCTTTCACGTTGTTCTTGCTCAAGATGTTTGCTGGCAACTATACCTGCCCTGTTTAGATTACCTAAATGACTGGACTAGAAAACTTATATGAATATTGTCACATACATACATACCTACATACATTGCCTACATACACAAATCACGTCTTTATCGTCGTTTTTTTGTCGGGGTAGACTGAGCCTAAGGTAACAAGACTTACAGGCCACGTTTAGCAAGACTATATTCCTATGATTTTCGCCCATTCCCTTGAGGTCACAGTTTTTGCAAAGCCAGCTGAATTAGATGATGCATGTCATGTTTTAGTTTGTTGTGGTTCTAAGATTTGATAAATGCAGATTTCTTAAAATTATAAAACAGTTGTACCTGTAGCAACATATACAAAATTCCAGCTATACCATGAGCAGCACCAAAGTATATCTTTTCATGCCATTGCCAGAGAAGAGGACTCTCTGACTTCATAAGCATTGAATACTGTTTGCCCGATTTGAGAATTGAACTTATCACCTGAAAGTATTATTTTTACCAAAAATAATATTTACCTACTGTAATTTTATTGAATCCAGAAAAAACAAAAACATATTTCTTTGTAACAAGTTTTGTTAAATTCCTTACCTTTTCAATATGTTGCGAAGGGATAGTTTCCTTTCCAGGTATGTGTTTATTAACAAATAGTAATGCATACAAATATCCACATTTCCCATACAAGAGTTCATCAGGAACATCATTTAACATTGAGATCAAAGCCATAAGTCTGAAAATAATAACATAAGTATAGAGCATGATATCTTTAATGTTGACTGTACCAACCATGCTGTCCCACAGACTACCAATCTATCTCTATCTCAATATTTTAGACTTGGGTATTACTTTTTGGCTTTGTTTTTACACTCTTAATAGAAGTCGAAAAAAACTAGTGAATTGGGTATATTCAATGAAACAGGTTGTTTTCTTTTCTCATAAAAATACATAGTGCTGTCTGCTAGTAAAGAACAAAATTTACCTTTGTGATAAAATTTTATAATCAGGTAGTTCACCCTTTCTTGAACCTAACTTGTATGATATTACAGTGGCTAAAGCGAGAGGCCCTGCGTCACCACACAAGAAACTTATTTTACGTCCTTTCAAGTTTTCAAGACCTAAGTATGGAATGGCATTCTGTAAAATAATAATAAATTACATGCTGGGCTTGAAATAGAAATAAATCTGATTTGTTAATATTGACACTCAGACCTTTAGGAATTCATGATTGACTTCATTTTTACCCAATGAACACATGAAATAGTATAATGCTAATCCAGCAGAACCTGTGTACACTGTTCCATCATGGAATATATCACTCCCCATTTTTGTAGTCAACAACTGTAGCTTGGTTGCTTTAAAATTTCTTAATTTAACTTCAAATTTTTCAGATATCTAAAAAAAACGATTATTTGTAAAAAAATGCATTGTTATAAACTTACTTTTCAGAAGACAAAAATATTTTATTCTACTCACTCCATCTTTAGCTTTATTTAGTATATGACATGCTGCCTCTTCAGAATAGTTACCAAAATTATTTTCAAAACATCCTTTCGGCGCCATAACGATTTCAAGACCCAAAACAATATTAATTATTTTTTGTATTAAATTCCAAAAAATGGAAAACACTAGGTTTAAGCTTTTTTTTAGTATTTACAGTTCACTATAGTGCGCTTTACTTTTAATTGTAATAAATTTGGTATAATAATTTTGGTATCTTCCGGTTCAAATCGGTAAAGAATACATGGAAGATTGAATGACAGGGTGACATGACTGACAGGACAGCCAGCCTACTCCGACGTTACCCCGGTTACTCACATGTGAGCAAATATTCGTATATTGTACAAATATTTGCGCGATCTCAAATTATATGCGAACCTATATGCGCTTTCTTCCCACATTTGTTTACTAATATGTGACGAATGTCTTCAGTCTTACTTGCGATTTTGTCAAACATGGACAGTGAGGATGATTTTATTGAAGTTTAAATTAATGTACATAAGCAGCAGTGCTATTTACGTTGACGTTATTATAAAGTGAATGGCTTGATGTTCTTATTTTTACTATTATCTGTAATCTTGTACCAACCTGAAATTTGTATTGGTAGTTCTGAAAGCCAGTATTTTTTTATATCATTAAGTGCCCTTATCTGTGGTAGAATGAATTACAGTGAAGTTTGATATTTTTGTTGACTTCCCGCTGTCAGTGTTTGCCATAAAGTGGAAAGCGCGCATGTCCTACAAATTTCGGCCATATTGTTATGACGCATACAAGATCATAGGTCTCCGCCAGTGACGAGTCTTCTCGCAGTTGACGTGGCTACTACGTACCATCCCGTTCGCCCACTCCGGACGCAGCATAGACGGTGACGAGGAATACGTAACTGGTGAGTGCTCGCAATGAAGGCAGAACTTGCTACCTGTCACGGTCTTAAATTTTGATTCTCAAATATGGATATTATGCACGATAATAGATCACATGCAACTTTCTTTATGAGTCCACGAAACATTGAAAAATACTTCGCGCTCCTTCATACTAATAGACGCAATAGGGAAAATTTCGCAACAATGACGCGACGAGTCCGCTTTAGGATATCGTTACCGCCAGTCTTGAGTCTCTTATTTATCGGAGAGCAACGATTGATTATTGCGAGTGCCGTGTGTACTCAAGAACAGTGCAAGGAAAACACAGACAGTTGACCTTGAATATTTTAGGTGGCCTCTGTGGGCATGGAGGGAATGGTGGAGGAGAACGGCACTTCGGGTGGCGCCGGCGGAGCGGACCCGCTGGCCAGCGCGGGCGCGGCAGGGCCCCCGCACGTCGTGGCCGTCACCACCATGCAGGCGCCCGCACAGGTGTTTGTTTTGATATTGTACCGTGCATATACTTACACTCGTCTTACACATACTACAAACAAATACAATAACATGCTTGTACTATTAGTCCTTTACTAATAGTCCTTTACTAACAAATTTGTGCTATTTATGTGCAATGCAATATTCTACAAAGTGAAATTAATGTGCTTGTTTATTTCTAGGTCCAATCTGTAATACAGGCAAACCAGCAATCTGTTATTCAGACTGCTTCTAACATACAATCTGTGCAGTTACCAAAAGGAAATGTTATACTTGTCAGCAAACCAAGTTCAGTCATCCATACCACTCATGGCACCCTACAAACCCTTCAGGTAAATAGAATTTTTAAGGTTTATTTTCCATAAACATTACTAGTGCTTATTCTTATCCCTTTTTTTGTTGTGGCCAGTGATGCTTGCTTAGTCATATTGATCTAGCTTGTATTCAACTTTGTTCTGTTTATAGATTAAGCCAGAACCCAACACGCTAATGAGCTCCCAGGGGCAGTCTTGCAGTGACGACAGCTGTAGTGATGATGAGAGCCCAAAACGAAAGTACCGGGAAATGCTGACCCGGCGCCCCTCTTATCGGAAAATTCTTAATGACCTTGGAGGAGCTGAAATTGCTGGTGAGTTACAAATTTTCCTGGTTTTCATCTAGCCTAGTTTTATACTGACTGCTACATAATGGGTTGTGCTTAGCATAACTTCTAAAAATAAAGATGAATAAAGATTGTGCTTTTTGCCTTCAGTCAATGAGTACAATGTTTAGGTAGGCACATTTGGACGAATTAATAGGAAAATTACAATATGAAGCTAAGTTCAAAAATCTAAAGTTAAACAATGAGATGAAATGGAACACACTGGACAAACAATGAAAGGAATGCCTTCTCATAAGTATAAAGCCTGCTAACATTACAGACAATCGCATGGGGTCTAGAGCAGGATGCGAGAATGAAGTGTCGCTGTCATCCTCTTTGTCATTTGCGCCAGGTCAGTTCAATGTTTTGCTGCTGACTCAGTTTCTGTGTGCAACTTGTGTCACTAACAAGGTACAGCATCATTAAACAATCATCTTGTTCCCGTGCAGCCCATTAGCACCGGCTGGTGTCTTCCATCACTCTGTGTTCCTTCACCACACAATACATTGGTTATAAACTAATAAAAAGAACACTGAAGCATTAGTCATATAATTATAATTCCTAGTAACATGGGCATTCAATTGGGTTAGTCTTATCTGTGTGTTTTCTGTCTAAATTAATGAACATACATTGTATACCATGTTCTTTTTATTTCTGTTGATTAAGGAATCTTACAAAAATTTACATTGAACTGAAGACTAACAGATTAAATTAAATTGTTGAATATCTAAAAAATAGTATTATTTAAGAAGACAATTTAATTCAGTCAGTTGTGTATGTAACACTGGTGTAATTGGTGAAGTAGTTTCATAAGTAAACATTTTCAAATTCATAGCTATGCACAGCCGGAAAGATAATGTATTAAGTTTTTTTTTCTCTGTGGTAACAATAGTTTTTGGGTGTGATTTAAAAAAATTACCCTTTGGATAAATCTTTAAAACTATAGGCTCAAAATCTTTTTATTACAAATATTGTGTTTAAGAAAAAAACTTTTTTAATAACTAATACCTATTTAATTACTTGGCAGTTTTTGTTAGTTAAACAAGTATAAAAGAAAATAAAAGAGGTATTTTCATGAATATTGTTGTTTTAGAAGCAAAACCAACTAAATAGATATCCCTAAATGTTTATTCTAATAAAGCTGATTTTGCTTTTGACATTTATAAGGTACTTAATAATTATGACTTTTTGAGCTAGTTTGGTTTTGCTTCTGACAACAATATTCAAAATCTCTTTTTTACTGTATGTACTTTCAAAGTTTTTTTTTTAATTACTACCAAGAAAATACAAAACGATGGTCACCTGGCATCTACAAAATAATCTAAAGAAAAAACAAAATATTTTAAATTTTTATTACTATTTTTTATGGTAATAAATTTAAATGTACAAATCAGTGTTAAGTGTGTCAAAAGATAACACTTAATTGACAACAAGCATAGTTATGTAAGTTATAATGTATACAATTATTTCAAAGCGTTAATAGCAAAAAATTCTACAAAGAGCTCTTTAGATTCTGTAGAGGAATGTTATATTTCTAAAAAGAATAATGATGACGTCACTAGCGGCGCTGGCCTGATTGTTATTCCACCCGATGACGTAATGCGGTACGAGTTAGTGCCGATGACGTCATGCTGAGTAAAAACCGCTAAACATAAAATGTAAAGTATTTATATACCTAATGTTTAAAAAATAATAATACTTTTAACTTGACTGTTACATCGAATATGATAGTTAATGGCAGATGCATCTAAGTATATTATATTATGTATACATGCTTCTCTCTGATAAAGTAGTGTCAGGTATATGAGAATTGCGTTTTTTCGTAGTGTGTAAATTTGTGCACAATAAAATAAAAAAATTAAAGAGATAACATGAAATCAGCAATTCTTGTATATAATGTAATTAGTTTCCTGGAAACTGCTCAAACGATTTGGATGAAATTTTGTCTACTGTACTAAGCTTGTCTATACTTCGATTTTTATCTGCGTTAGAAAAAGTATACTTTGTATAATTCTTTAACTTTTACTTATACATATATGTACATACGTGTACACTATATATTATACAACCATAACAATGTGAGTGACTGTATCCAATTGTACTTTAATTGATACAAGCTGTGAATTGTTTGTAAAAGGATCTATATAAGTATATATAAGTATATATTTTGACGACCGGATGGCCTAGTGGTTAGAGAACCTGACTATGAAGCTTGAGGTCCCGGGTTCGATCCCTGGTCGGGGCAGACGAATGTTTGTTCTCGAGTCTTGGATGTTTGATATGTATGTAAGTATGTATTTATCTATATAAGTATGTTTATCCGTTGTCTAGTGCCCATATCACAAGCTTTGCTTAGTTTGGGACTAGGTCAATTGGTGTCAATTGTCCCAAGATATTTATTTATTTTATTTATTTATTTATATATAAATGACAGATTAAGATTGGTAACCTTTTCTAATGCGGCAGCAAAATGAAAAATAGATAAGTTTTATCGCAAAAAATTACTTTTCCTATAAAAAATAACATAATGTTTGCTGAAAAAGGGCCGAGCGAAACTCAGTCACCCGATAATTATTGTACTTGACAATCCATTGAACTATTACAGGCAGGACGAAAGGAGAGCACAATCTTTATATCATTGCCATTTGCACATTCTGGTTGTAAACAACATGGTAAAATTGTACTCTTAAAATATATGAATAGATTTGTAACTGTTCTGAAGTTCTGCCGGGCAGACTCTTCTGACTAGTATAGCTAGTGTTGAACAAATTAGAGAAGTAGGTAGGTACTTCATCCTTAATTAAATAACAACAATTTTCTTGCCATTGTATGCTGTCGTTGTTTGTTCTACATACACTGCAGTGACCTTACATTTCTATATGATTAAAATATCCTCAGCCTCGAATCTAAGATTTTTTCTAGCCAGGGCTAAGGTGGAAATTGAGCGCTCTCCTTGTCGAACTATGGCGACCTCTGATAGCCAATTCGACCTGTGATTGAAGTTGAGCTTTCCTTTGGAGCCATGGAATCACGTCTGGATCAGACACGTCATTGCTGGTACCACTCATTGGTTAAAGACTTAAGTTTTAATACACTGGTATTCGGGACGCTGCTCAGCTTACTAAACGCCTCCCAGCAGAGTCGGGTTTAAAGATTTACCAACCTAACAGGGATAGTTATAGTCATAGTTAATACGTAACTGTAGACAACTTCTTGGTTGGAGATTATATTGGATAACCGTTTCTTAATAGACAAGTTAACGTCTGGGATAATCGAAATAATCAAAAACGTAAACGGTAAAAATAACCCGTTTGGAATCAATGCCGGCCATACTTCGGTCGGAACCCTTAAGACGAGTACGGCATATGCTTAGTAGTTGTAACGTAAGTAAGATGTGGGCGGGTTGGTTGCAGTGATCCCGGCGGGCGCGCTCCAGGCGGAGGGCGGGCTGCACACGCTGTCGGTGTCGGGCGGCGCGGGCGGCGGCGCCATCGTGCAGTACGCCACCACCAACCAGGACGGCCAGTTCTACGTGCCGGGTTAGTACCGCTCGCTTACACGCATCACCACCTGCCTCACATTCGGCGAACTGCCGTACTCCCCCCTAGTCACGAATAAAGCGTACTATCATTGCAGGCCCTATTCTAGAAGACCAAACACGTAAACGGGAACTTCGGTTGCTGAAAAATCGCGAAGCCGCCAGGGAGTGTCGGCGTAAGAAAAAAGAATACATCAAATGCCTCGAGAACAGAGTCGCGGTCCTGGAAAATCAAAACAAGGCCCTAATAGAAGAACTGAAGTCGCTAAAAGAACTTTACTGTCAGCAAAAAACAGAATGAGGCCCAGCCGGCTAACCGGTGTGCCGCTGCCTGCTGGTGGAGCCTCGAGGAGGCACACGCGTCAGTCTCTGTGCTGCGTTTGGAGTGTTACACATTGCTCTCGGCTCTGGACGACGCGCGATCCCGCAACGCCGACATTTGTCCAGACTTCGTGACGTGGGTTAGATTTAATTGTAAAATAATAAAAACATGTCAGACCGATCATTGTGAAATATATGTAAGATCAATTGGGTTAACTTGAAGTATTGTTAGATAATGATAAATGTTGAATTTGTTAGTGACTGTTTTGTAATTTTCTGTTGTTGTTTTTTTTTTAAAGAAATCATAGGTATTTTGTTTTAACAGTAAATGTTATCATCATTTTATGTACCTGTATCATTATCGTTCAGAAAATGATACACTAAATTTGTTTTTCCAGAACACCTTCATTTGCACCATTCCATGAAGAATTGGGATATTTATTTATGTTTAACATAATGTAAAATATTTTGGTCAAGATCGACTTGTGTGCCATTTTCTAAGTCGCGATGTTGAGCATCTTCAAACATTATTGCCTACACTATCTGTTTATTTTTTGATGATATAGCAATAAATTTCTGAATTTGAAGACAGTTTAACCGTTTGAGGTAATAGACTAGGCCGTTAGACCCTACGCAATATGGCTTTTTATTATTTGAGAAGTGTTTTGTATAAAACACTAATCGCTTAAGCATAGCCTTACGTAGATTTATTTAGTATGGTTTTACACTTGCCTGTTGTTGTTTATATTTAATTTTCAGATTTTGTATATTTAATTGAGTCCGTAGATTTTTTAAAATATATTGCCTTAAGGGTCAATAAATAAAAAGCAGTAAGTATTGTCCACGTCACATGGAAAATAACTGAAGTATACTTGATATTTTTGTGATTATCCTTTCCTGTTTGTGAAAATGTAATTCTTACCTGGTGTACTTGTTACGTACCTGAAAGTCCCAGGCTACGTTAGTGTTTGAAATGATGAAGTAGATTTGACCTGCTATAATTATTAGAATTATTTAATTGACACACATAATATAATAACGTTTATTTCCGCCGATCAAGGTGTTTACAATGGTCAAAGCCAAAGCTAATTTTTAGTTTTTTTTGTGCAATAGCCATGTTGCAATGTACAGTTTCATCTACTGTCTCTACTGAAAAATATTAAAAGAAGAAATTGAAAATAAAAATGTGTACATTGTGTATAGATAATGTAAGATTTGTAAAGATTGTATAAAAAGTTTAAATCCATTTAATTAGGTTTTATGAGATAAGTTTATAGTATGGAAAGAAGTAATGGTTAACGTCACAGATCACATTTAGTTCAATGATATTCTTATCACTTCTAAATACCTGAATACTTACCAGTGAAGTTCGTCTGTAAAATAAAGTGAAGAAGGATGTTGACCGTTTTCGTCGGTTTACCTAATATTAATCAATTATTTTGTCTGTAAAATGATGGATTTATTTATGTTATTGAAAATATAATAAAAATATTTTTACTTGCTGGTAATTTTGACATAAATTTTAATTATTCTATGATGTATAGCAATGGAAAAACCACTTGCACCGTTACCTGCAACTGAGTAGTGTCTTTTCAAATGGCTTATTTCCTTTTAACCGTTTTTCTGATTCTTAAAATGGAGATAATTTGAAGGAACATAATAAACCCATTTAGGGCGCACATAATTTTCTTCGAAACGCAACAAGTATCATATAAAAATCTACGGGATAACACGGTTCATGTCAAAGTGGCTAGTTATTCCTTATTAATTAATCTTTCCAAATGCAAGCCGCGGTGCATTACGCTTAAAGTATGATCTTCATTTTCGGAAAAAACTTGCATGTGGGAATAAGCGCTTTGAAATAACACTTCAATTTTTATCTCTTATCTGCGCCTTGATAGAAAATGAAAACATAATTTTTTTAATACCCAAAGTGCAGTCGGCATCAGCAAGGTAGGTGTTACCACACGTGAGCACACGCGGGCTTCAAGATTTGTATACGTCTGACTGACAGATGCGAAATTATTGTATCCATTAGAAGAAGGAACTTGTTACCAAACTTTCTTTACATGTGAACAGTATTTAAATACTTTACGCGCAAATATTTATTTTTAAATTTCTCTGAGCCAATTGAAATATTATGTCTGTTCCTGTGGTATGTCATGTTACCTACCATTTTTTGTTTTCATAGTTCTGTGGTGTTGGATAAAGAATCCATGGATTGTTGTCTTAGTCATAGAAGTTTGAATTATGAAAATCCACTTTCGCAGTCACGTTACCACTAAGTTGTAAATTATATGTAGTCATGACGTCTGTTTAAAAAAAATGGTTTTTATAAATCGTCGGAATTATCTGTGTAGCTCACCAGGCGCTACTTCGCATTTACGCCCCATGTTCACCTTCGTAGCAAGTACCGACAGCAGCGCAAGCGCAGACGTCTGTGTGGCATTGTTATTTTATTATTTAATGTAGCTAGTATTCTTTCTATTTCAAAGATATTTCCGACGGATTATAAATGTAACATGATACATTGTAAGCCTATATGAGAACATAATTATAAATCTTTTGCAAAACATCTATAAAACAAAACGGAACACTTAACTCTCAGCTCAGTAAGTGTCTTAAATTCTTTTTTGTAATTTTTCTATTAAGTGCTTGTTTGTTGTTTTTTGGGTCAAATTTGGCCGACCTTGAAATTTGGTACACATGTAGGATGGATGACAATGCAAGTACAATCAGCATAAAAAAAGATTGCATTAAAATTTTTTTTAACAAAAACTTATTTTATTGAAATACCTAAAAGAATTTTGTATTTACATGCGTATACATTTTTTGGGCTCGTTAGTCGGCGGTACACTGAGTGGTTATATTGAATGATTTTACTAATTATGAAATGCAAAAGTTTAAGACACTGAAACGTCGCTTTTGTGAAATGTAGGAACCGTTCTTATTTCCGTTCTGACTTGACGTAATGTACTCGTGTCATTGGATTCATGGGGCACTGTTGCGGTGCATGACAACTGTTTGATGTTTCAGTATACCTGTTTTATCTTACTTATGTAACATGTATTTTTGTAAAAAAGGTAGATAAGTGTCACCTTGTTTTAAGAAGAAATAAAATAAGTATCTTTTTTTATGTATTTGCCATGATTGACTTATGTTTGAAAATCTCAACAGAAATAACATATGTTCGGTATTAAAAGGTAGATATTTATTGTGATCATGTTTTTTTCCTTAATATTTAACATAGATTCATGTTAAGATTTTAAATCTGTTACATGTTACAAACTCGGTCATGGCAGGTGATCATAAGTTTATTAGACATTGTGGAAAGTGCCTTTAAAATTAGAATGAATAAAGTTTATACCAACATAGCTTTTTATGTTAAATTAATGCTATTTAGAAATATCAATAATATTAACTGTTTGATGGATTATTATGGATTTTTTATTTATTTTATTGTTTTACTCCTAGTCTTTTGCATAAGTGCCTGTGATTCAGAGGGTGCAGATGATTGTTTTTCAGCGTGGCTAGATTTTTTCGCTCGTTCCCCGTACATAACTATTTTACATTACCAGGACATTTTAAGGTAAAATAAAGACTATTTCTAAATTGAAACAAACATGTCGCGGCTTATGGGTGGCCCTGGGCCACCCCCGCCGCGCCTAAACTTAAATTGATCCAATTTAATCGTCCTACATTGGTAAGTTACCAGTGCCGGTTATGTACCGCGAACGAGCTTTTTTTGAAGTAAAACTTCTTTAGCGACGCTGAACACTTTGGGATGGGTAATAAATATAAAACTCGCGTCAGGCGTAAGACGGAGGGAGAGTTTAAGTACCAGGACATCGATCCTCTAAGAGTTTATTTTGTAATATGAATGAATCGCGTTCGATTTTTGAAGTGTTTTTTTTGTTGAGTCGTGGAGCAAGCGGGACAGTAAAAAAACGTACCAATAGGTACATTATAATCAGAAGTTATCGAATATTTATCTTTCTATTTGAGTTTTTAGTTTACGTTTACTTGTGACAATGGATAGAAAAAATAGCCATAGAAATGTATTTCAATAAACATCATCATCTTCCTAGCATTTTTCCCGGCATTTGCCACGGCTTAGTGAGCCTGGGGTCCGCTTTGACAACCTAACCCCAAGATTTCGCGTAGGCACTAGTTTTTACAGAAACGACTGCCATCTGACCTTCCAGCCCAGAAGGGTAATTAAGCCTTATTGGGATTGGTCCGGTTTCCTCACGATGTTTTCCTTCACCGAAGAGCTCATGGTGAATTTCAAATGTAATTTCGCACATAAATTCCGAAAATTCCGAGGTGAGAGCCCGGAATTCGAACCCGCGACTGCTTGAGAGGCCACAGGTCAAACAACTAGGCTACCACGGCGTTTTAATAAACAAACCTAATACCTATTTTAAATCAGATTTACTAGGGTAAATCGTACTCGATTAAGAAGACAACTAACGATAGATCGTTAGGTAGTTGTCTTCTTAATCGAGTGTGGCCCGTCATTGAAATAACAACTTTATTATTTACAAAAGACATTTTAATTTAAATAACACTTGGCAGATAATATTTTTCAAAATTGAATGCATCGTAGACAAGCAATTAGGTGTAGTTGTAGGCTCGTGGGAGCCGCGGGAGGGGGGCGGTCGTTGCGGGCGCGAGCATGACTTACCGCCCTAGCTTCTATTCTACCAACTTAAAACTTCATAGCATAGGTATAGCCATGTTGCGCAAACAAGTAAATGACAATAAACGAGTTGGTCCACAGAATATATAATAGTACTGTTGGTCTTAGTCAGACTGATCATGGTGACACCCTTATGCTCCCTATGCGCTAGGAAAGGGGGATGGAGTCTCAGTCTGTAAAGCAAAAGCAAGCTGTGTAGTCTAACTAATATTATAAATGCGAAAGTATGGATGGATGGATGTTTGTTTTGTTACGCAATCACGCCAGAACTGCCCAACGGATCTGGATGAAATTCGACACAGATAGAGAAAAGTCTGGAACAGCACATAGGCTACTTTTTATCCCGGAAAACTACGTAGTTCCCGCGGGATAGCGATAAACGAATTCTTTGCAGACGAAGTCGCTGGCAACAGCTAGTAGTGAAATAAAAATTCACGACAGAGTTCCGTGAACGGCGTTCAGTGAGGCTGGTTTTAAGTTTTAAGATTTTTCGAAGTGAAAGCTTCTTTAGCGGCGTGCTCAATGCTACCCGGCGTCTTTTTATTTAGTTGCCTAGTGATTCTGATGATTCTCTCTAAATAATATTGAAAGTTATCAATTTAAATTCAATCCATAAATGTGCAATATCACATGCATAGCTTTTTTCATTTTATTATACAAAATGAGAACGAGATGAGAAGTGCTTATCAGATTATATGTGCATTTCCTACAAATTTTCGAAAATCCACAGAGCTTTACACAAAGAAAAATAAAACACAACTGAGTGAACAATAAGAAATTTATTAGACATAAAATGATGACAAATTGTTGTGAAACTTGAGTGTAAAAAATACACTTGTTGAAATATACAAGCGAACTATTAGGCTATTGACATAAGGACAGACAGCATTGTTAATACACTCCAGTATAATAATTTGTTGTTCTCTCCACTGAAACAATTTTATGACAGTGCAACAAATTCAATCATCAAAATTTTGTGACAGCAAGAAGTTTGCTGCCAGGTTTTCATTTTTTTCACAAGCAAAGTAGGCCTGAATTACCATATCTTCTGGAAATCCTAGTGCTTTTAATCGTTCAATTGCCTCTTTGTCTTGAGCTGACACAGGGATGATATCATGTGGTGGCTGGGCCACCGGAGCATCGGCACTCTCCTCAGCAGCAGCACTAGCACCAGAACTAGGGTTCACAGGTTCATTTAACATTCTCACAAAAGCTTGTTGGTGCTGACTAATAGCCTGCAGTAATGCAGGATTTGTCTGGCCAATCTGTTGTAGAACTGCATTCAATAAGTTAGGATTTTGCTGAATTACCGCACGCATTTGCTGAAACTGAGGCTGGTCACGAAGAAATGCTAATGGATCTTCATCTGATCCTTCTTCAGCATCTTGTTCCTGGAGTAGCTCTTCAGGAATGCCTGTTATTAAATATTCGACAGCTCTTTCGCGATTGTTGAATGAGGCCCGCAGCGCCTGCTCTACTTGTTGTCGGTTGTAGCCCATATCCATAATGCTGGTCACGGTAGCCTCGAAGTCGGGCTCGTTGGCCGCGGCGGGCACCTCGGCGGCGTGCTCAGGTTCCGCGGCAGGAGTTGGTTTCGGCGGTTCCTCAGTAGCAGCTTTATCTTTTCCGTCGCCGCTTTCTGTAGACGCACTTTCACCCGCTTCGGGAGCGGAAGTAGATGACGCTTGAACTTCAGACGCTTTAGGTTTTGTTACCATGATAACGATGAATTTCTTTTCGTCTATGTTATAGCGAGCGAGCTTGTTATGATCCAGCAAAATCTTTCCTGCGTAGATAAGTCTCTGATGGTCGGCAACATAGTCTTTACCTTTTTCGACTTCAATTTTAAGTTTAAGAGCTTTGACGGTTTCTTCTGGATCAATCTCTATTTGGAAAGTTTGCTGTTGCAGTGTTTTTAATGTCACCAGCATTTTGTTATTTCTGCGTTATTCTTTAGCAACTGGATTAGTACTTCAACACTATAAATTAGCAATGTACCTGACTCGACAAATTATCCAGTAAACATAACCTCTACGAAATCTTCGTTTCAGTCAAATTATTGCTAGTCAGTGGCAATAAAAAAAAATTGTCTTTGGATTTCACAATCAACATACATTTTTGTTCCGTAATGTGGCAGCATTGACATTTAGATTTAATATAGACCTTATATAGACCATCCATTTGCGGGTTCTCCAAGTTTTTCTCATTCGGTTTTTGGCGTAAATGTATACATATTTCACAAAGAGTCCACGAGCAAAAAACTTCGAACAGAAAATTTTCAAAATATTGTTGTGCAAACATCTATACAATGTGCGCATATATGTGCACATGTGCGTGGCCGGGGTGAAGAAAAAGAAAATGTTTGTGATAATAAAATAGAAACCACAAATATAAAAAAGAGGCTTGGAGTCGTATTTAAATAATTTAATAAGTTCTATTGCAATATATTCAACTCATTCATACCCTCCTTTATCTTGGAGTTTTTTTGTTGTAGAAAGTAAAGGCTAGACCGCATTAGACACGACGCGACACGACGCCACAGAATATATAATAGTACTAAACGACGCGTCAACTTTGGTGAGGGTCAACTATATCACGCCATATCACGCAGTGCCGTGGCAATCAATATAAAGAATATTTTACGCGTCGCGTAGTTACGCCTAGTGCGGTCTTATGCCGGCGACTCACATATGTACATAACGCGAACCCATATGTGAGGGACGACTTTTGTGAATGTATATGCAAAGTTTTCACAGCATTGCGCTTTTCCAAGCTGTGTCCGGTTTCTTGACGCACATCAAAGGACACGAACCTCAAACCTTTGCGTAGACACACACATACGTGTGAATGAAGTGAAGTTTGACGTTTTAAGTTTAACTAGTGTCGGTTTAATCATTTGTTGTTTGTTTCGCTGCGTCTGCTTGTTCCGAATTTCGAGGTCTAAGTATATGAACACAAGTAAAACAGATCAACTGCACAAATGGAATCATCCTCACTGTTCATGTTTTACAAAATCTCAAGCAAGACTGCAGACGTTCGTCACATGTTCGTAAACAAGTTCGGGAGGAAACGCAAATAGGTTCGCATCTGAGTATGCGAACCCATTTGCACATACTGAGCTTGCAAATTAATTTCTGTCGCCACTCACATGTGTGCAAACATTTGTACAATGTACGCTGACGTGTGTTACCCGGGGTAAGGAAAACTAGCCAGCCGCATTCGGCTAGCGACATCTATAAACCTCTTAAACCAAGCCTAAACAGACAATATAATTGGGTAAACACAATAATGTGAAGTAGTGTTAAGAATGAGTACCTTTGTTGGCTAAGTAGTTTGAACGGAGTTTGAAACAAGTTCGGCTAGTGCTCTTAAATGAAGTACACGACGAGCAGTGTTTGCACTGCTGTGTTCTGGCGTGAAGAGTAAGCCGGTGAAATTACTGGCAAAGGAATTCTATCTTAGCCTTCTAGGCTGGCAACGCATCTACAATCCTCTAGCGTTGCGGGTGTTCATGGGTGGTGGGTCGCAATTACTATTCAGGTAACTCGCTTGCTCTTGCAAAAAGAAGGTTTTTAGAATTTCCTTAACCTGAGACAGTATAGCTTTGGCCATGGCTATTGCTTAGCTGAATATATATGTCGAGTTAGTTTAGTGTCATATGGCTTTAAGATATATTTGACAAAAGAGTAGAAATTAAAAAGTGGCAATGCAGTAGTGTCGTCCCTTTCTAATCGATAGGTAAAAAACGGGACGACACTACTGTATTGCCACTTTTTAATTTCTACTGTTTGTCAGACTGTAGGGTGTGGTTGCAAGTAATTAAAATAATTTCTTATTTCATTATTCTAAAAGATTAAAATACATATTAAAAAGCATCGTCAAGATGTATATTATTAAAAATTTATTACTTACATACAAGGTAGGTTTACTTAATCTAAGTACTACTAGAATAACTAAAATAGCTTTGTTATTATTAGCTAACATAAAAGGTACCTTACGAACTGTATACATTACAATAGTTTCTCTGTCAATAGGTTACATCTATAGAACATCAGCTTCCAAGTATGATGCATAATAATAAATACAATAAATACCTAACATGAAAACAACGCTGTACTCGTTAGATACCTGTAGAAATTAACTTCATTATAAATTATTCTTTGTAATTTCATCACATACTTTACAATTTACAGGTGTTACAGATCACGTGGAATAATACAAATACACAAATCATTTCCATCACTTCGCCGCCTTAAAAAAATCACTGAGATATCTCAATAACAATATCATAAAAAAATGTCTGTTACTTTCAGCTGGCGACTTCTAGGGCCATTTAATTTTAACATCTATAATCCAATCCTTATTTTAGACACTGTACACTGGCACTATTATCATTGCGTTGATTCGAATAATTTTTCACGAAAGTATTTAATTTTTTGTGCAAAAAATGCTTCTAGCCCATCTGCACAGCGATAGAACTCAGAGTCTTTAGGATTAAAGTACCGACAATTGTCGAATATTTTAGTCATATCACCAATAAATTCACTTAACATAACGTAAGTCTGTTCATTCACTTTTCGTTCCACTGTTTGTAGATCTGAAATACAAGAAACATTTAAGTTTACGCAAAGAAGGAACACGTGATAGGGCAAGTGGTAACAGTTATCTGCTGTCAGGAGCACTACTTTAGTCCTGTAATAGTTAAGGTATACTAAGAAGGGATTAAAATAAGTTCCTACTAAATAAAGAACTGCACGGCTAGCACGAGGGCGCGCGAGAGCTGTGTCGCGCGATACAGGCTACCAGTCTCTTTTTTGAACGAACAGTAAGAAAAAGACGGGTATATCTCGCGCGTGACAGCTCCCTCCCGCTTCCGTGCCACCCGTGCTGGGCTAATTTTTAAGGTTATGTGGACAAAGTTACATACCCATAGGTTCCTTAATAATTTTGTAGTATGTTGGAGCTTCTCTGGGATCTACAGGTTCCATAAACGGCCAGGCATTTTTATGTAATTGTATTTGCTTCACAAGCCTCTTTAAATTTTCAAAGTCTTTCATGGTGAGTTCCTTCATATTAGCATAATTGACAGAGTTATTCTTTTGGCAGTTCGGACAAATATATTCGTCGATATTATCTGCCTCCGACTGCAAGATACCAACACAACGACCATGAAACCAATCTTGACATCGGTCGCAGCATATGTAAAATCTGCAAAATAAAAAACATATTACTGCAGTGCTTTATGCAAAATATTGATGGTTAGACAATTACATGTGAAGGATAGAATAAAAGTTAACACAGCATTCTGGAAATGATCTGAAGTCGTTCTATCAACGATTGATTTCCAACAAATACTCACTGCGAGTTGTCGTAAGGTTGTCGGCACAGGCAGTACAACTCTTGCGTTTCTGCGGCGCGCCGGCAGTCGGGGCACACGTACTCTTCCATGGTTTTACTCATCTCTTCTGTGACGCCCACACAATCGCCGTGGAACCAGTTACTGCAGTGCTCACATCCCACATAAAATCTGTCAAGACAGGTATCATATTGTATGAAACGCTTAAAACAAAAAATAGGACAAAACATATTGTTGTTATTGTTGTCACTTTTTACCGATTTTCGCTAAGTTTTAAATAAAGTAGCTTCTTACTTGGTATTATCATAAGGCGTTCGGCAAATGCAAAGAAGTTTTTCTTTTTTAACGGGTTTTTTCCCACCAGCGCGCGGCGTGTTGTCGCGGGCGCCTCCAGAGCGTCGCTTGCCGCCGCCACTGCCGCCGCGCACTTCCTCTTGTTTGCTTCGCTCGGCGCGCGTCCTAAGCGCTAACTCTGCCGACAACTCTTTCTGCAAAAAAAACCCCATACTATTTGCAAAGGTTCCCGGTTCCGTAAACAAATGATTTCAACGGGACATCGGTACTGTACTGGAAATATTTAGATAATTCACTATACGTGAACAAACATCAGCTGTCAAATTTGAGACATACATTTTACAGCAAAACATTTTATTGCTACGACACTTTCAATTCAGTCGCATATTATTTTGTTAGCTACCAGTTTTTAGAGTTTGTGAAATCCCACTTTTTTTAGATTCTTTATTGTGGCAAAATCGTGAAGGCGATCATAGAAACTAGAAGCCCTGTAAGTATATTATTTCTGATTTATTTTTATAATATTCAGAACGTTCCATACCTGTATTTCGATTCCTAACTCTTTTTCCAATAATCCTCGTTTCTTTATGATGTCTTTCTTGAGCATCTCCTTGTGTTTGAAGAGAAGCATCTGCATGCGCGAGTGGTTGGAGGCGGCGCGGCGTCGCTCGTCGAGCGCGGAGAGGGGCGGGGCGGCGAGGGCGGCGGGCGGCGGCGCGGCGGGCGCGGCGCGGACGGGCGCGCGGGGCGGCGGGCGCGGCGGCGGCGCGGGCGGCGGCGCGGCGCAGGGCGGCGGCGAGGGCGCGCGGGCGCCGCGCAGACGCTTGCGCGGGCTGCTGTCCACCCACTCGTCGTCGTCGTCCGTGTGGCGCGACACGACGCGGCGCCGCGCCGGCGGGGGCGACGGCGTGCGCGCGCGCGCCGCGACCGTCACGACGCGAGGCTCGCGCTCGGTCGGCTGGACGATCGCGTTCGCTTCCGGCTTCATCTGTTTCTCTTGGTAGCGTTGGAGTTGGAGCAGTTTCTCCTCTATCTCGGGGTTTAAATTCTCTTGCTTGAGAGCGCTTTTGATGGCTGCAAAGCGATAGAAATATTCGTAAACGAAGGCTCTATAGAGTGAAAGTGAGATCGAGCTATCGAATTATAAGATTGAAGGGTATCACTCACTCTGTTGGATGTAATCTGGCGTGAGCACGAACTTATTACTCTGTATGATGACCTCCTGTCTGGAATTAACTATATCTGTTTTAGTTTTGTTCTGGGATATGTCCTCGGGCTTCGAAGGGGTCGCCTCCTTGTGGCTGGTCGCCTCGGCTACGCTATCTTCGCCGTTTACCAGCGGTTGACGCTTTACATGATCTTCATTAACTTCCTAAAAGTGAAAAAGGAACGGAACCTGTTAATTCAGTACCTCAATCAGAACAGAACGCTTAACCTGACTGCGCTGGTCATCATGAATGCAAATTAATTTTGTACTGCAAATATGATAAAATCAAACTAATTAAATCTGTATGAAATCAAATGGGGAAAACAAAAGTATAATTAAAATCGTTTGTGGGAATATATCAGTTCAAAATTACAAAATCGTATTCTATTAAATTACTCGGTTACATTTAAGTGATATTTTTGGTACACGCCATTAACGATTTAGTTTAACAAAATGTATTCATTATTTGTTTTTCTCTTAATGGATAATTGCCCATACACCCCCACAAACCGTTACCGAACTAATGACAAAAAACATTTAGATAAATAAAAAGGACTATATAAATAAAACTCAATATTTATTTTGATAATTTATTCAAATGTTATTATTGCATGAGCCATTTATAAATGCTTGACTTGAAATTACTAATAAATACACATATAAACAGGTGGTGTATGAGCAATTCCTGTTAACGATGTCAAAATATCAGAAACTATAATGAAAAATACATTTAAATTTACGCCTATAAGTAAATAATAAAATATGAACAATGATATAGCTTGCAGCACAATTCATTACTCAAATTTTACTACACGTCGACAAATAAAATGACGGTACAATGTACGAAAACATATTTCATAGTCAAATAGAAAAAAAAAAATGGTTTCGATCTGCCATTTTAAGTATCGACCTCTCATACGAAACAGATCTGCGTTAGATTACATATAAATGCTTCGACATTGTTTTTGACTTGAATAGATATGAATAAATATTAAAAAATCGTTTATAGGTTCAAAAGTAAATGACAAAGAAATAGTTATAAATATTTCGCCTACTACTTTTCTTATACACTTTGCGTCGCACCCATGTTGAAATCTATGGCTCTAATAACAAGATTATAATTCCAAATCGAAAACAAAAACATACATCAACATTTGTAAAAATATTAAATTTTCCTATTTAATTATAAACCTATCGTGTCTTAAGTCGGAAACATATAATATAACATTATGAGTGGCTATTAATGGCTACTCACGTCAAATTTAATTAAATGCCTTGATTTAATACTGTCATTGATTTTATACTACTGCGATGTAAAAATAACCATTTCGATTAATAAATGATAAAGCGTAAATACTAAGATTATACATAGCAAACTATTAATAATAGTAGTTAGTGCTCTTTGGTGTTATTTTAAAGTATCAAACATCATAACATACTACAAAAAATACTTTTCAAGATGCTATATACTACGTCCAGTCTTACAGAAGTATTAACATTATTTTAATGTGGCTGACGCGAGCCCAGACTGAGTCGACCAATGAAGATGATTAAATAATTACCTAATTTTATAGGGTTTGACCACCACGAATGCGTCGTCCCCTGTATTCTGTTCATGACGTCCCCGAGCCCCAATAGAAAGGTCTTCAAATTAACAAATAATTCCTATCTTGGTGATAACGGTAAGCGAAACTGAGTGTCGCTAAAATATGTTAAATTTTGAAAGCGTTCGCACTGATCCCACCCTGAACTTATAATATGAAGATTATGTCTACTTAATTTGCCGTAAATACGAGTGGCCACGGAACTTATGTTGCATAGTGGGGTAGCCAGTTCTGTATTTGTACTGTACAAAATTCTTAATGGCAGTATGTTTAGTTGTTTAGGTTATAAGTTAAAAATTACAGGAATTTTCCTACTGATATTATAAATGCGAAAGTAACTCTGTCTGCCTGTCTGTTACCTTTTCACGCGTAAAGCCGATGAACTGATTTAGTTGAAATGTTGGTATAGGTACAGATAGTTTCGATCCCGGGGAAGGACATAGAGTAGTTTTTATCCCTATCGTTCCCGCGGGATAGCGATAAACGAATTCGCGGGCAACAGCTAGTAAATATATATAATTGGTCACTTTTTTATACAGAAAAGACAGTAAGAACAACCAAGCAGTAAATTTAAAAGTAAAGTACCTATATTTTTAATGGTCTTTGTGAAATAAACCTGCATCTACATTGTTATTTTTTTTTAATATGTGGCAAAAAAAATTGGGCTTAAATTGAATGACAAACATTATTCCTGTATAATGTAAATATAACTGAGTCGAACAGCTGTGATCACTTTTATTGACATTTACAGATCCCAGTTTGAACATTGATATTTTGGCCTGACAACTTTCTATTTGGCCCTGAGATGGTGGCGCTAGAAACAGCTTACATATCGCACACTTACAAAACCTTAATGCGAATAGAATTGAAAGTTGTCGTTACATACACAATTTGTCGTAGTATACGAAATAACTGTCAGCTCCAATCTTCATTTCAAAATATTGTTTATTGGGAGTATTCGAAATATTTTTCTTGCAACTTTGGGAATCTTTTTCGTAATATTTGTGGTAAAATCAACTATAACAGCGAGGTATTATTTTTTTACTTTCAACCTCTAATCAGAAACTACTCCTTGCCAGTGTTGTCAGTAAAATAATTTTGTCCCTAATACCGAAATTTCGCAACACGCTAGGCATAAAAGAAAATGTTAGGCTTGGTTATAATCAGTCGAAATGCACAACCACCCGGCGCTTATTTCTATTGCATAACTGCATGTTTATATTAGTCTAACAATGGCTGTTAATTAGTAATTAAATTTGTATAGAAATGAGGCTTTTTAGTTTTTTCCATTTAGTAACGTATGAACATCGTTCGGCTGAAGGGCATTATACCCATGGCCAGCATGAACAAATAAATAAAAAATATTTCTCAACGTCAGCCGCAAAAAACACCTTTGGTAAATTTTAAACCTATTAACTTACGGTTTAAAGAGTCACGGAGAAGAACGTAACCATAGCAACGAGTTACAAGAAAGAGTTTATCGACCCATATATTGTCTATCTAATTTGCTCAATTATTTATCTCGAAAATGGATCTATTTCAATAAAATTTGCTAAGTAGAAGTTTTGGGGTCAAAAAACTCATATCTGAGAAATGTTTTTTTATTTATTTTGCAAATGAGGATGTAACATTGATATTTTGCTCTCGATCTTGGGTAGAAAAAATATTTTTTCTTTTTATTGCGCAACATGACCGTATCTCATATAATAATGGTGAAGCAAAAGAAAAATATGCCACACACTTACATAAATCACGTCTTTATCCCTAACGAGGTAGACAGAGCCTAGGGTAACAAGACCTAACATGCCACGCTTAGCATCAAAAATACGAAGAAATAACTTACGACCATCTTGAAATGTAGAAAAATAAGATCAAACAAATAACATAAGTTCCGCGACCACGAATATCGCGCGTGAAATTTTACTACTGATGTATTCCCTCGCACAACTTTTAGATAGGTAACTCTATATACAGTAAGTCTCCGTACAAGCCTTATAATATCACTACAATTACCGAAAATACATCTACTCGTTAATAGAGTAAAAGACGTATACCAAGGTGAGAATGACTATAATTTGGACTTTTAGCTTCATACTAGTTGAATAAGCTATCAGTTGGAGGCCTAGTAATAGTATATTACCTGGTGCGTAGGTAGTGGAACAGGTTGCAAGGCTTGCGGAGCGACGGGGGCGAGCGGCGGCGGTGCGCTGGGTGGAGGCTGAACTGCTAAATACATTTTCATCGGACCCAACATGCCCTGCTTTCCCGTCGATTCTTGAGCTGTAAAATTAAGAAAATTAATCATTTAGTTCAATATATGCAACAGGATTTCATTACATTACTTTCAACTCAACATCAACTTTTACTGCAAACAATAGCAAATCGAGTCCATAAGCTTTTATAACATACAAGGAAGAAAATAAAATGCCTAATAATATTACCTTTAAGTAGCTGCTGTTTCACTTGATGTTGTACTAGGGCGAGCTGTTGAGGCGTTAGGGAATATCCATGCAAGCCTTGCAAAACTATTCTTGGACCACTACTCGTTTGCATCACCTGTAACAAGGAACATAAATTGGTTCTAAAAAAGAATTTGAGCCAAATAAAAAAATATATTATGTGATTGTAGAAAAATGATAACAATGAACTCAATAAAAAAACTTTTAATATTTACTTGTGCTGTGACGGTCTTAATAACGGTGCCAGGCGGTTGCCCGACTAATAGGCGGTTTTCGGTGATTTGGTCCTCCGTGAGCTGCTGCTGCTGCTGTTGTTGTTGTTGTTGTTGCTGTTGTTGTTGTTGCATCTGCTGCTGTTGTTGTTGTTGCATCTGTTGTTGTTGCATCTGCTGCTGTTGTTGTTGTTGCATCTGCTGCTGTTGCTGCGGAGGTTGCGGCGGTAGCGGCGAGGGCGCCGGGGCGGCCGCCGCGGGGCGCACGACGGGCAGCGGCGCCGCCACCGGCCCGGGGGTCGCCGGCTGCGCGGGACTCTGCCCTATATGCGCGACGATCTGCGCTTGATTATTCCCGGTAGGTCGTATCAGCACTTGCTGGCCGTTAACGGTCGCGAGCTGAATTTTACCAGCAGCGATTTGCTGAACGAGTACCGGGTTGTTGACAACGATCTGCTGCGTGTTCGGCGGGCGGGGCCGCGGCGGCGGCGGCGGCGGCGCGGGGCGGGGCGCGGGCGCGGGCGCCACCTGCCGCTGCACCAGCTGGCCCTGCACCAGCACCGTCTGCAGCCGCGGCTGCAGGGCGGGCCGCGGGCTCGACTGCACCACTACTTGCTGAGGTTGGACGACTATTTGCCTGTTGCCCTGAAATACTATCTGTTGCGCGGGCACCCGAGGCGACGACTTGGGTTCTTCTACGACGGTTTTCGGTATAGCGACTGGCCTATCGTTGCTCTCGATAGAAGCCGCCTCGATAGGTTTCGGCGCTGGCGACGAAGCCGCGACCAAGTGACCGGCGATGCCCTGCTGCCCGGCCATGACGACGTGCAGCTTTCCGTCGGGCATCTGTATGAGCTGCTGGCCGGCGAGGAGCCCCCGGACTGTCAACTTCCCATCGGGTGCTCGAATGATCTGAACTTTTTGTGGACCCTCCTTCTGGGGTGTCGCTGCAGCTTTCACAGTTTCGGACTGTTGCGAGGTTTTCGCTACCGCGATAGGCTGGCTGACCACCCTCGTGGTGCCGTCGGCTCCTTTAGTCATAATGATTCGCCTAGTGCCAATAACAGTTTTTTGGCCAGTAGGTGTAGAAGCATTGGTCGTCAACAAAGAAGTCAAAGTACTCTTTCCGGAATTCTGATTAGGAGTCGTTTTGGATTTGTCTGTAAAAAGTTAAAAAACAAAATAATTTACAATAAAAATATTTTGCTCATTTTTATGTACTCCGAATGAAACCGCAGACAATACTCCTTCAGTGATAAACGAGTAAAGCTAACCTTGCGATAGTTCGAGGGCTCTCTTCTGCTGGTGGGCGGCGCGTTGCTCGCGCAGCTGCTGCTCCATCTTGTCCTTGAGGTCGGCGGCGGAGGCGGCGGCGGCGGCGGGCGGCGCCGCGCGCGCCGGCAGCTTGCCCGTGGACGTGCGCGTCACGGGCGTGGCGCGCTCGGCCCGCTCGCCGTACTGCCGCACTTCCCACAGCTCCAGCTTGTCCTCGTCCACCCACTCCTCCGAAACCTGCACACGTCAGATTAACTTTAACATTTATCGACACCCGAGCCCGAGAGGGCGGAACGCTGAACGGACACATACCTGCGGTTCAGTATTTTGCGGTGATTCTGCCCGCTTCCTTTTCCGTAATCCGCTGCGAATTGATGTTACTTCGCGAACCGTCTTAGGAAGTTCTAATGGAATGACGACGCGGCGTCTGAGATACTGGGTGCGTTCCGAAAATTGTCCCACGTGACGATGTTTCAACAGTTCCAGTGACACGATCTCGGTGTCGGTGGTCAGTTGATGCTTGCCGTCGGCGGTGGCCGGCTTGGCTGCCATGTCGTCCCATCTCAAACACGTCCACATCACTCGAAGTTGCAGCGCCGCGCTAGCGAGCCATTGCAGGTTAACTGTACGATACAACCAACAGGTTTTGAAAAGGGGTCTCGCGCATTGGTAAGGCCAGACTGCTTGATTAGGCTTTGCGCTGTGACTGAATCCAAACACTGTATTTAGACCAGCTTGTCTACATAGCTTTCTTAGTTCATGATGTGGTAAGACCATGATTGTTTTTGCTTTACTTCTCGTGTGAAATGTAGAACACAAAGGATATTTTACAGGTGTTCTCTTCTTTTTCTTTTCTACGGCGGAAGTTTGCACTCTCTTTAAATACACTTTACTACTTGGATTTTCTGTAGAGTACAGTCTTACAAATCCGCTTTCAGCTTTCTCTTCCTTTATTTGTTTATCTTCTCTTTTTAGTGGTCTTGTCTGCCCGAACCGCCTGTTCACCGTCGCTCGATATTTGGGTGGGTTATCCTTAGCCGGTGTTACTGAGCATTTGTAGGAATCGTTAGCGTTATTATTATTGTGTATAAAATTTGATTTACTTGGCGTCGGTTTGGCCGATCGGCCTCTGGTGATTCGTAATTTTGGAATTGGTGGACGAGATTGATCCGTATCTGCATCGCCATCGGGGCAGTCTTCGGCCTGAGGATCACTATCAGTTAACTCTTTTAAAGGTCCTATTTCCACTTCACTGTCTTCATTATTATTGCAGGTAATATCAATATCCATTTCATTTCCTACAGCTGGTACAGCCGATTCTTCAAGGGTACTCTCGGTTTTAAGAAGATTTAAGTCTTCTTGTTTTTCAGTCTTCACATTTACATCACAATCTTCACTAAACTTTCGTTTAACAAAGCAGTCTGTGCTCTTGACATCACATTCTTGTGCGCAAGCCACCGCTGACAACAAGTCTGTCAAAATGTTTTCATTTGTGCTTACAGTGTTGATTGAACTCTTTCCTAGAAGATATTGCTCAAGAATGGACATCTTGTTATTGTCTTTTGAATTTATAAGAGTACTAGTAGAGTTAACCATTTTACTACCCTTTATGAGGGAAAGAAGTTCGTTTAGTATTCTCTCTTTTTTAATACACGAAGGAGAGTAGCAACTGTGTTTGACCCCTGAACCTTGTAGCAAATTTGATGTATCAATTTTGTGACACCCTAATGAATAACATTTGTAATGTTTGGTCACCTGAGTCAATTGCACATACTGATCTCTCAAGTTGTCAATATTTTTGGCAACAGAGGTGTTCACTGTATGCTTTAGATCGTTAGAAGGAGCACAGATGGACGCTTCCTCCTGTTCGGGTTCGTCATTTTCAACATCAATATTCTTATCATCTTCACTTTTAACATCGGTTTCCTCTTTCTTTACATTAGCTAATAAGTTGGTCAGTTTCTTTTCTTCCATGAATTTTAAATATGTACGTCTGGCAAGGAAATCATCTAGTTTAGATTTTCGCGCAATCTTGGGATAATATCGCCTTGTTGATGAACTCAAAGCTTTTTCAACATCAATTTCCTCAAAATCTTCGTCATCTTTTTCAATTTTCAAATTTCTCATGGACGGGGGCACTAAAATAAAAATATTTTTTTAAATAACCCATTTTGAAAATCAATTAAAAGTTAAGATAGTAAAAAAAAACTATGTTAAGATAAAAGATTTAAAAAAAGATACTTATAAAAAAAAAAGGTTTGTCTTGGATTAAAGTCCACTACTTACATTTTTCCAGTACATCATTGTCAGCAGTTTCATTGGACATCAAATACTCATGAGTTTTTGGTTCAACAGCCAAAACTTTGATGATGCTGCCTTCTCGAACTCTTATGGCAATTTTGGCTGGACCTTGGTTAAGACAAGGTTTTAAATTTATATTATGTTTTTTGAATTTTCGAGTTGAGGAGTTCCACAACCAACCCCACTGTCCGTGAATTCTGTACTCTTCTCCTTTTTGCTTCCACACCTACAAATAATGGAGTAGTTAAATTTTTGTCTGCATTTACAAACAGGAAATAGAATCACAATAGAAGTATTTTTACCTGATGACGAAGACCAAGAGAATACTTCACAAAATTGTATGCTGTTCTATTCCTTTCTTCTTCTTCATCTCTTTCTTTTTTCTCTCGTTTGTCCAGTTTTTTACGTTCCTCACGTTCAACAGCTGTAGTGCGTATTAGTCTAACATGGCCTAGCTGTTCATGCCATGCTGGTGACCATACAACACTTTTTATACAGGCCTGTAAAGTTGTTTATAAAATTATTAAGTGTATTTCATAATGATAATCAACTGTTGTTTTAAAACTCGCTAAAGTCCTCACCTGTAGAACACATAAAGCTCGTGCGAAATCTCTAGGTGCTTGACATAGTTGGACAGCTTGCACCCAAGGTTTTCTCAACAATGTCCAATTTGGATGCATAAACTGCACTACTATATTAGACTCCAGTTGTAACAAAGTTTGACGAAGTGTTGCAACAAGTAATGGCTTAGTGGCTGAAAAATAAAATCAGATGTTGCTCTAGGTACACAAATAAAGCAAACCAAACTGTTTTAAATAAGACAAAATATAATTTAGAACTTTTAGCTACCAAAAAATATGGTAACTTTGATGGGTTTCGTTAAGTAAGATTTGCGACAAGACATAAGGCGACTAAACAACTTAGTACAGCAACTCCATTTACTTAATCTCATACATGTTATAATTTTTTTTTATACTTAAATTGACTTGGAGTACTGTATGAATAAAATTTTTGATTTTAATTTTAAATTTATTAGCATTTAATTTTATTTCAATATAAACCATGAAACATACCATTCAGCAGCCCAATCCATTTGAAATCTTGCCCACAAGACAGGGAAAACTTATGCGACATGTAACGTTTTTTGTCTCTCTCCTCATTCCTCTGTGGTTTGTTTAGCGCCAAAGGATTCGTAGTGTATTGGTTAACATAATTTTTAAACTGATTTTCATTGCCTAATTTAAAAAGATAAGTTCCATTTGATATTTGAATGGATTTTAGCCTTGTGAGCCGTTCTGAAACTAAAAACAAAATAAATTAGAATGTTTACACAAATATGGTTTTAGGTTACATAACCAAATGATCTTTTCTATCCCTCCACGTGCCCCTGTTCATCTGTTTATGTTTTTTGGATGATTGACAAAAATTTTAAAATCCCAGTGATGTTTTAATCTAAACTAGCCCTTATTTATATCAACGCGTAATTTCCATGGAGTACAAGTTAACTCAATACTCACTTTCTTCAGTTTTCTTCTGACTTGGTGTTTTAAATCTGTTAGCAGCATTATTTTTATTTCGCTTATAGTCATCATCATTGTCATCATAATCCACTATGGGATCTTCAGTGGTAACAGTTACTTCATTCTCAACATCTTCATCAGGTACAAGAGTTGAGTCATTCATTTCCTTTTCGTCTTCAATTCTAAGTCCTATGTTTTGTTCCTGCTGCCTTTGTTCTTGTTTTAATTTCTTTTGTTTAAGAATGTTAGCATTTTCTACTTCGAGATATGATTTGCGGTTACCCTTGGCTTGATTTGTTAATTTTTCTGTAATGTTCATTTGTCTAAGAATTTCCTGTTTCATTTCCAGCAACTCGCGCACCAGAGGCGTTTCCATTTCATCGGCATCCAGAACATCCATTAATTCCTGAAGTTGTTGTGGGGAGGAGTAGTACCAAACCTCACCATTCTCAGCCTCACTAAAGTTTATAAAAACATAGTTAAAACTTATGTCACATAAATATAAATTTCTATATTTAATAAAATATATAATTACTAATTTACTTACACAAATATACGACGCGCAATGAACCAATATTTTCGACCATGCCTATCAAATCCCAAATGTTCATGACGGCATAACAGGCCTTGTTTCTCAGCATCAGGTAAACAGTCCGTAACCCCTATAGTTTTATGTTGCCTGCACAGAGCACACTGCCAGTCTTCAGATGGCACATCAACTAAGGGGGGATCCACACATTCCAAGTGATACACAGCAGGACAAGTTTCACAGCACAGCAGGTCTCCCAACCGGTGGCAGACCCTGCAGTGGTCATCATAGTGTATAGGCACTGCAAATAATAAAAAAACATGATTTTGAGTCTTACTTTACTAGCTGTTGCCCATGACTATGTCCGCATAGAATTATAGTCTGGCAGATAAACCACTGCAGCCAGATGACACTTTCAGTGTTGTCAGTTTTTGGCAAATATTAAATAGTGATGTGACTTAGTGAGTTTCTTTAAGTTGTCTACAGGATTTGGTTAGCTTTCCTTTTCATTCTAGAGATAATTTTTATTTAACGCTAAAAATCAAAGATGCTCTTCGTAATTGTCATCTTGCCAATCTTGATGTAGCTATTGCTTGGATTCCGAGTCACTCTGGTATAGTGGATAATGAGATAGCTGATTTATGCGCTAGACAAGCAATTCATATTGGTTCTTCTGTCTACTCTGAATGCTTTAGTCGTGACATTAAGACTCTTGTTAAACCTCAAATGTTTGAAAGTTGGAATGAGTTGTGGCAATCATCTCGGTTAATTAAGGGAAGACATTTCGGAAATCTTCAATTATCTATTCCTACGAGACCATGGTTTTTTTCTAATAGAGATTTTTCTAAATTAAATACCTCCATCATTATTAGACTAAGATTGGGCCATTTTTGTTCTCCTGTTTTTTTGGCAAAACTTAGGATAAGGGATAATGCCATTTGTGAATGCGGTTTGGCTGATGGCACTTTGGAACATATGTTTTTGGATTGTCCAAAAATATCTGTTCCATTATATGATATCCTCCCTCGTGAAATTGTTCGTCCTATTAATATTAATTTTCTTCTCACTTTAGTGTTCTCTCCATTTTGTGTAATTTTAGACAGATTTTTGACAAAAAATAAAATAAAATTATAAATGTATATAAGTATTGTAATTTTTTATCTGTAGTGTTCTGTCATAATATAATTCTGTAGTCTGTTATTCTTATCTGTGCTGTTATCCATCTTCTTCTATTTATCTATCATATTATGTGTTTGATTTGATTGAGTAGTTGTTGAAATCTTCTTTGTGTATCCTCATTGCAGTTAATTTAGTTATCCCACCGAAAACTGGCAGATTTCTGATCAAGTCGTCCGCCTACCTGCCGTGTCTCATCCAACCTTGACATGGGCAGAATCATCAAAAAGTTGATGGAGCCACTTTTCTTAAATTTGAATTGAATTGACTTAGTGAGTGAATGAAAGAATGAACGATGTAATGAAATTAATTTGCGTCATAAATGAGAATTTTCAAAGCGAATTTTAATAAAATGGTTTGTTCAATAAGGTTTTTTTGGATGTTTTCTAGTTAGTAGTGTAAGAGCGCGATTTGGAAATGTGCGGAAGCATGTCAAATCAGTTACCAGTTTTCAACTCATTCCCCATTTTGCCATAAATAAAACAACAATTATCACATTAATATTTTTTCTACCTTTGTACTTTTACTTAAAAACTTAAATTATTCCGAATCAGTTTCACTGCTGCTGTCACTATTTACGTGTATTACAAAGTCATCGCACATTTTATTTACTATGTTAATATGAACCTTGAATGCCTCAAAGTATCGCGCTTATTTTGAAATATACTAAACTACGAATGTGACGAATGTGACATTCATAAAATATTTCGTTCATTTAATAATCAAATCATTCATTATGTGACCTTAGTCGAGCACTAGTGAAATAAATGTGGTATCATTATTTCGTAAAATGACATTTGGAAGTGTCATCTGGCTGCAGTGGTTTAGCTGCCAGACTATAAATGTAGCCTATGTTACTCAGGAATAATGTAGCATTATAATGGTGACAGAATTTTTAAAAATATCAAAAACTACTGGACTAATAGTAGTAGTTTTTGAGTATATTTGATGATACAAACCAAAATACATGTTTTCTCTTTATAATATTAGTATAGATATGCACACCTCAGTGTTTAGGGATCAATCTCATATGAATTCTCATAGGTACCTTATTCATATATATTTTTGGGCAGTTTTGGGCAGTATAGATAATTCTTTTGTGCCACTCAATTTCTATTTTAAATGTCCCGTTTGTCGTTTTTGTAGATGTTGAAAAGCAACTCTATTCCTTTTTGAAATTATAATAAACAGATGCAGTGCCTAAAACCTAGACAAGGGTCACTTATGGAAATTATTCTAGTATAATTATTTTAAGTACTTGGATGACCGAGCAAAGCTTGGTGTTGCTATACTCGCAAAAATGCGTTTTTCTAGATGAGACATAGCTAGATTGATTTTATCTCCAAGAACTCGTAAGTATTAAATTGCATTCAGCACTAGCAAATGCAGCACTGATTGGCTAGCACAAGCTCTTGGAGGACACTAAATATATTATAACAATAAATATTAAGTCAAAGCAACCTCCTTCTTTTACAATACACTGGCTAGTGCCTACGGCTTCACTCCTGTTCTAATTTTTTTTCATAATATTGTTTGTTCTATACAAACCATGTCCTAACTATAACAAACACAACCAAAAGAATTATCCAAACTGGTGCAGTTGATCAGAAGTTATGCACATGTATACATTTCAGTGAAGTGCTCTATGTTCAGATATTCTTGAGCACCTAGACAGCTCTGATTGCACCTTTAGATGTTTCCTTACAGGTACTTTCAAAGCTAAATCTTTAAAGTTGCAGGAATTAATGCTAAACTCACCTTCACTTAGCAAATCATCTCTCACAGGATTGGTTATCAAAAATTGATTGCACAAGAATTGCAACACTGCCAAACGGTCCTCCACATTTGTAAATGGATATTCACAGGAATTTACAATTTTGATGACATTTTTGTCAAATGATTTGTCACTTTCAACATAGACCCTCAGTACTTCTGGCCATGTCATTACATCTAAGAGAAACAGGGTTATGTTAACACTGTCTTTATGGTCCAACGGGCCAAAATGGGTCTGCTGCGCATCTTCTTCTCTAAGTAAGGCCTTTAGCAACATAATGTGTATCTCAACAAGTAGATTACTTTGATCTTCACAACTCACAGCTGCACACAAATCTTCCACACGAAATGGAGATAATCTCACCAGGTGCCTGAAGTGACGCAAAACTTCATATATTCCGACAACTTGTAAAACCAGGTTTTGAGGGATAATTAAATCATCAGACGATGGGGGCAGATCTAGTGGAGGAATTTGCCTTTCCTGTTGTAGCCAAAGAGGATCTGGACTTGGTGGGCGCAAAACATTACCGCCAGCCTTCCGAGGAGTGCCTCCAGTGGTGCTGTAGCTGCTCACCGAGAAGTCACTGTCACTCGCGTTGCCGTCAGCAACCGACGCCTCAGAACTGTCGCTACCGCGTTCTTCCTCAGGCTCAGATCTGTCGCTGTAATCATCGCCAAAATCGGAGCCATAGTGGTACTCTGATTCATGAAAATCGGCTGCCTGAGGATTATATCCTCTTCGCGAGTATGCACTAGACAAACCTCCTCTTTTAGACTTGTGAGTTTTGCCTCCTCTTTGTTTTCTTGTGCTACGTCTACTTATGTCGCTACCTTGTGGAGAAGATGCTCTCGACGCTGTCGGCGTGCTAGCCAGAGAACCAGTTCCCAAGTTTTGAGCTTGTAAATATTTTGGTTTTTTCAATAGATGATATTGAAATTTCCTGTTTTTGTCAATATTTCCTGATTTTGGGGGTCTCCCGCGTTTTTTTGCACCTCTCCCCGACATCATTTATACTAACTGTCAATTATGTACTATTTCGCACGTGTATGGCAAAAACATAGTCTTGTTTACAAAAACAAGATGATAAAATATTTTAGTTCATCCTAAATCCATCGCACTCATGATTCCAACCGTTTGTAGAACTTCACACAAATTAAAAGTTACAACGCGTTTCACACACAACTTCAAAGAGTCAACTCAGGATAAAACGAAAACTTAACTAATCCACTGATATGTTGAAAGATTTCGATTTTCTATACGGAAAGAATGCACCAAAAACCTAATGACGCGAAATGCGAGTACATGCAATTCTGAAACGCTCAATGCTGGCTTCTCATTGGTCGATTATCAGTCCGCCATGTCGTTTTCATAATTTAGGATTTAAAGATTTTACGAAACACTAATTTCTCTACGATTATACAGAATTTTACGCAGCACACCTCAAAATTCGCAAGTGATAAAAATTAACACCGAAAACAGCCGATTTATGGTCCTAGACAATTAATTAAATAGCAAGCTATCACTGAAGTGAAAAGAACCGGCGGCCATTTTCTTTCGACAGAATGTTGAGCCAATAGAGTTTTCATACTTAAAAATTATCACTGATTAATAGTTTCCAATATTAGAGGATATCGAAAATAAACTAAAAATGATTCTAGTGTCTTCTTTTTTTGATAACTTATTATTGTCATATATTGCTTTTAAAAGACTGCTATGAAACAGGAAGTACATGAGGTAGTTTTTAGAACATTTCCAAGCTACTGAAAAAAACGCCCATTTTTACGTAGAATGTAATAAAAAAAAGGAGATCTCTTCAGGAGTTAATTTTTTATATATATTTTTATGCAAATTTTTCATACTATAAGTATTTGTGAAAATATTTTCTATTTGTTAGTAGTAGTGCTCAAAAACTTTATTTATCCATACTCAAAAAATTAAGAATTCAAATCTATTTAAAATTTTAACTTTTGCCTATGGTTTGATTTGGATGGTTACGGATTTGCCAATTTTGTCGATTTGTCACACGGCTGTTAATCTTCAAAGACATTGTTTGGGCCTTATGTCTATGGTATTTTGGTATTGTTTATGGTCTAGAATAGAATATGACGTAACATTTTTTTTTAAATTCAAAATGGCCGTCACGCCCATGAACTTTTCGAATTGACATTGACATTTTGACACCGGTGTTTTAGTTTGATTGAAGTTTCCTTCATTACCTACGTTGATTGAATGAAGTTACGTTGAATTTTGTCCGTGCTTATCCTCTCAGCTAAACCAGTAATTCGTTGTGCCGTGTTGTATTTATTACCATGTACAACAAGTGTTGAATAGAAAACTGTGCTAGCATACGACAGGACGTTAAAATGCATCCAGTTTCCCATATCTGAGATAGGACTCCAAAAGTGGTTACAGTGCATTGGCGGTGTTCACCTTCGCAGCCGTAGTTTGCAGGAACTTCGTAAGATGTTTGTGTGCCACAAGCATTTTGAAACGAGGTTCATTACAACAATTACAACCACGTCTCGTTTGCAGTGCGGTAATTGGTGCAATACTATGAATAAAATACAAAGGGACAGACGTACTTCGATAACAAAATTAAGTTTTGCCACAAATGCAACAAACAGCGTTGAACAAATGCAGGAAGAAGTTAAAAATAAATAGATAAAATAATTAATGTTTGTTTTATTTTACAATTTATTTTATGAATAAAGTAGGTGTATTCCAAGTATTACTACATATTTGTAGAAATACTGGGAATACACTACAAAAAAAATGAAAATAATACTTATAGGCTAAGGAGCCTCATGCAAATCGGCTGTTAACACTGCGCCATTGCCTGTATATGCCATTGGTAAATTAAAAAAAAAAGAGCTGTCATAATCTAAACCCGACTTTTCCTTATTGGCTAGTTTGGTTGTAGGGAAGTGGGTCGTCTGATACGTTAGTATCTCTTAGTAGTTTGTGATTTGTCATAAATTTTAATTTCTAGGTCTAGGTAATAATTCCGTTTCATTTCAGTTTAGTCTACCGTTTACGTCTTCATACGTATATTTGTTCACTTAAATATTACTATACTATACTTAAACACGATATGTATTACATGAAAAATATTATTAATCATGATAGTGAGATATTGTTACCAAAGTGCATGTATAATTTAAAAAATATTTATAGTTTCGACCCTCCGAATGATTCGAACGAATCGCCCGAAGAAGAGATCAATATCAATGTTAGGAACCAGGTTATGAAGTTTCTAAAGGTTTATTTTATTAGTCATATTAAAAATTTCTTAATTTTGATGCTTACGTGTGGGTTGAAGAGGTCATTAAAATATTCTGGCATAGATAGGTTATCTCTAATACCTATTTCCAATTCCAAGTGTACGCATTGCAGTTGGCTTCGATTATTCTGAAATAATTTGTTGTTTGAACCTGTTTACCATATGTAGTTTAACTAAAGTAATTGTTGTAAAGAAATAGTTGCAAAGTACACCGCAATCTACATTAGGTTTACTACGTAACAGAGCCTATTTTAAATTTTAATCTTAGATATCGCCATATAAGTATGTTTATTTTCATAACTTGATTTCCAGTATTACCCAAGTGCATTCACCCAGTTGTCACAAGTTAATACTTCACCCAAATCACTATTGATTTTAGTTTAGGTAGCAATTTGTAGATCTTTACAACAGTCGGTTTATTGTGCTTTTGCCATGTGTCAAATAACTTATGATATTTCATTTTACCTCTTACCTTATCTTATTTCTTATGCTTGCATTATCTTTTAATGTGCTTTTAGATTCCGAGTGGAGAAATGGCAGACTTGGAAGTAAGACAAGATTTACTCCTGAAGAAACTTGACCTACTTTATGACAGAATTAAAACTATAAGCTCCTTCTGTAGTGTGGACAGCATGCAAGAAACCAATATTATTCAACCAAGACCAATTGTAAGTTAATTTAATTAATCAAGAACAGTATACATGCCGGCATGTAAGTCTAGCGATGACGAGTCACGTGGAGGGGATCTGCGAACCCACGGACACCGTATTTTACACTTCTATGCATACAAGGTCATTGCTAGACTTACGTGCCAGCACTTGTATGAGATCTATGGTTTGCACCAAACATGGTGTTTTGATACTTCCTACATTACAAACAAATACTGATCTCTATCACAAATATGTATGTATGTGTAACTCTTGAATGAAACACATGAAAAAAATGAGAAGTCATTTGAATCAATGAGAACTTATCCCCAAAAAGTGATTTAATGTTTGTCACAAATATTTAATGTTTGTTGACAAAATGCAAAATGTGAAGGAATGTTTTTGAATCTCAAGGACTAAATCAATTTATATGTATAAACAAAAATCATTTACTTTTCAGATTGAGATACCTGAAGAAATTGTTTTGGTGTATAGCCCAGACTGCTTACCATGGTTCCTGAAAAAGATAATTAAGGAATCTGCACATCCTGTAAATGTTTCTTGGCATATTCACTCTTCTGTTCCCAGTGAAAAAGTACCAAAAATACATGCTTTTGTGAAGACTTTTCCTAAGTCCGAAAATAATTTGAAAGTCAATATAAGGCTGATATTTAAAAGTGGTAAGTTGAAAAATATGCTAAAATGAACTTGTTGCAATAAAATGAGGAAATATTGAGTAGCTGAGTGTATCTTTCTAATAATATTTGTTGTAGTTTCAGCTGATCCAGAGTTGAAGCTGTCATCTTTGGAGGTACCGATTGTTGGAAATGTTAACATACTCCGTTATTTGTCGCTTGCCTATCCATCAGTTATACCATATGATTCGGGAGACTATAATGTGGACAATCTTCTGGACACCTGCCATGTCTTAGAAAGAACAACTGAGAAGAATAAAGAAGCCTTAACTAGGAAAATATTCTCACAATGCAAAAAATGGATACATAATGATGAGTTTTCCATACTGGATGTAGCTGTATTTAATATACTAAAGCAATGGCAAAACAGTCTGAAGTATGCTCCAAAGGATTGGTTAGCGAAATGTGAAAAATTGTTTTAATCTTTTTTTAAACAATAAATTAACCAAATTATTCTGGGTATATTATTCAAGTAATTGAAATCTTAATCAGTTGGTTAACTTTGTTTCCTAGGGCCATTTGTTACTCTAATTAAAGAAGGCTGAACTATTATGGCTACAAAGAGCATAGTTCAGGGCTGAGGTGGCGCAACAATTCATTCATGGCATTTAAGAGGATTCCTAGAGTTGGCAACGTCACATTTTTTTACGATTATTTCACAGACATTGAATGAAAGTTTGAAATGTGCATTTGTTGTGCTCTTCGTTTTTAGTGTATCAATGTGTCCCAATGCAATAATTAATTGTAATGGACTTTTATTTTAAAGGTAAGAAAATAAAACTCCATCACTATTTATTATTGCATTGGAGACATTGATACACTAAAAACGAAGAACTTGTATAGACCACTTTTTTAACTTCCATTCAATTTCTGTGAAATAATCGTAAAAATGCGACGTTGCCAGCTCAGCAGTGATAAACGCACTTAAATCGAAAAAAAATAAATTAACGGATAAAATTAACGGCTTCTTTGTTGACTCTGTGCCCCCATTTAATCATGCTCTGCAAACTAATAGCCATATTATGTCTCATTTTTGTCTTGATGGAGGGTCCGATGCCTGGCAGCTGCATGGCGTCTCCAATGATACAATTAATCGCATCATTGCCTCGATCAGTTCTAACGCCGTCGGTAACGACGGTATATCGATAAAAATGATTAAGCTCACTCTGCCACATTCACTCTCAGCTATCTCATGTATCATAAATATGTCACTGATGTCTGGCAGGTTCCCGCGGGCCTGGAAAACGTCTGTCGTTAAACCTATACCTAAAAAAGCGAGAGTAGAAACTTGCAGTGATCTGCGCCCGATAAGTATATTGCCCGCTCTTTCCAAAATTCAGGAGAAAGTGGTGCTTGAGCAGTTACGGACGCGCTTAGAGAAAACCAAAGTTATTCCTGAGGCTCAATCCGGCTTTCGCAGGCATCACAGTACTACTACGGCCATGTCCCACGTAGTAGATGAGGTATTAAATGCCTCAAATGACGGGCGCGCAACGATTTTGGTTTTGCTGGACTTTAGCCGGGCCTTTGACTGTATTCTGATTCCTACATTGTTGACCAAAATGAAGAACTATGGATTCTCTGAATCAGCCTGTCAATGGTTTTCGAGTTACTTCAGTGATAGAGAGCAGATCGTTGAATGTCCTGATGCTGGCGGTAGACCGCTGCGTTCATCGCCTCTGAAGCTCGAAAGAGGAGTGATCCAGGGATCAATACTCGGACCCACCCTGTATAGTATATATACCGCGGACATGCTCAATGTTATTAAACATTGTTCGTACCACATGTACTATTATTATTATTATTATTATTATTATTATTATTATTATTATTATAAAACAAATATTGAATTGCAAAAAGCAGTTCTGTTTCATTCTTGGCTATCTCTTACAAATTTGAAATTTGGCACGAAGGTATCTCTTAAAGCACAACTCCCAACGACCAAAGAGCTTCCACGTATCATCAATATTACACTGACCTCTGAGAATAGAGCCAATAACTATCAAGTGTGTGTGGGAATAGACCTGCGCAGGCGACCGGAGCAAAATCGTAAATGAATTCTTTCCGTTCGAGTGATACCGTACGGTGTATAGTATAAATCTTTCTTGGTGAATTTTTCGCTTCGAGCCCTAATCTTTAAAACAAAGGCCATTGTCTCTATTATCGCAAAGCCGCTAGCTACCGAGTTAGCACGTGCCACTACAACATTCATATTGAAAAACAAACTGTATCGTCATAGTATTAAGGTTCAAATTTAATGTCACTGATATTCTAGATATTATTTTTATTTTAAACTTTAATACTATGATGATACCGTTTGTTTTTCAATATGAATGTTGTAGTGGTACGTGTGTACGGTAGCTTGTGGTTTTGCGATAATAGAGACAATGGCCTTTGTTTGAAAGATAAGGGCTCGAAGCGAAAAGTTCACCTGGGAAGATTCATACTATAGCTAGCGGCTTTGCGATAATAGAGACAATGGCTTTTGTTTGAAAATTCACCTGGGAAGATTTATACTATATCATTTAGCGACCCTAAATCGGGCTTTAGTCGGTTTCTAACATGGTCATCGTGTGCATCGTGTTATTTTTATAAGTACTCTGCTCGATATTGTTAACAACTTGACCTGCTTACGTGACCCTGGATTTTGATTGCATACTGTTTGGATTTTTGTGCGACAGAGAGATTTGAATAACGACCGCGGCTGAGTTTACGGTGTTTGATCAAGCGAAAATGTTTCGGCCATTCCGCCCATGGGAAACCCCAGGGCCATCTTCAGTGAACAGACCTAGTCCACCCTCAGTTCCACGGACACCGAGGAAGCATTTGCACCCTGCAACTCAGTGTGTCATTTTGGACGTTTATGCCCAGGTATGTGCAGAAATAGGCAAACGTGGAGCTTTGAAGCATACAGCTTTTCTAACAAAACGTCACGTGTCAACGGTCAGAAGGATCATAATAAAAGGCCGCTCGACAGTACGCAAAACAAATAAAGAAAAATTTGAAAAAGTTGACAGTTTTACTAAAGATGTCATTGTGAGAATCATTCACGATTTTTATAGACAGAATGTATCTCCTTCTGCTGCCATGATTTATGAAGAATTGACCAAGGACGGTGCTGTTTTCCCATATTGCTTGTCATACTTCACTAAATTATTGAAGAGTATGGGATTTGACTACAAAACATTAAGCGCACGGAAATGCATTATGGACTCAAAAAGAAATTTTAATAAAAAAATATACAACGCTTTATCATAAATAACCGCATTTCATTTGTAACACCAAGTATCAAAATAATATGAGTGCCGTATTGCCACGGGGCGGTCTATCGTCCTACATTAACCTTTCGTATGCTTAGGAGCAGATCTGCTCCATATGATCAAATGATAAAATTTGTCAGTGTCGCATACGAGGGGCGACGTAATATCGTAATATCTAGAATATCTGTGACATTAAATTTGAACCTTAATACTACAACGATACCGTTTGTTTTTCAATACGAATGTTGTAGTGGTACGTGCTAACTCGGTAGCTAGTGGCTTTGCGATAATAGAGACAATGGCCTTTGTTTGAAAGATCAATCCTCCCATCATCCTCGTCCATCCCTAATATAATACTCCTTTCATCCACTCGAAAGGTTGACTGGAAGAGATCCCTTAAAGAGATAAGTGCGCCTTTGTGCATGTATATCAGTGTTTGTCAATTGTATTTGTCTTGTTTATTTTTCACAATAAAGAGTTTACATACTTAGATTAGGGCTCGATGCGAAAAATTCACCTGGGAAGATTTAGGGCCTGATTCACTACTCCTTAACTGTCAGTTATCTCTGATGACGTCTCTGTTTGTTTCATAGAAATAAATAGAGACGGAATCATAGATAACTGACAGTTAAGGAGTGGTGAGACAGGCCCTTATACTATACCTGTGCGTGTACTCCGGTCGCCTGCGCAGGTCGCGTCATCATAGTTCCCGATTAATCAGGAAATTACTGATTTTAGCCATTCCCTCCCCATATCCCGATTTAGTGACCCTGCTCCCCGAATTTTACATTGTAAACTTATTAAGTAACGTTTAAAATCTATGTACATATTATTAATCTAATATGTATTACTAGCTGTTGCCCGCGACTTCGTCTGCAAATAATTAGTTCATCCTGCGGGAACTACGCAATTTTTTGAGATAAAAATTAGTTTGTGTTATTCCATATTTATGTTCCAAATTTCATCCAGATTTGTTCAGCCGTTCTGGCGTGAAAAAGTAGCAAACATCCATACTCACAAACTTTCGTATTTATAATATTAGTAGGATTTAGCATTGTAAAGACGACAACACCAAAATAAATAAAGCATGGCCTAAAAATGCCGGCGCGTCGTCGTGTTCAATCGATGCCATCGCAAAAACAACTAAAGGGAAGGAAGACCGCACCGGTACACTGGAACCGGAACATCCCCAATCCATACATGTACTGACGCTTGACTGACCTGCGCAGGCAAACGTGCAGCCCCGCTAACACGACGCGCACAAGAGTCGTCGCGTGCGATATATTACGTCTCTTTCTAGAACGAACAGAAAGAAAAAGACTGGCAATCTACCTATCTCGCTCGCGACGCGACTCTTGTGGGCTCTCGTGCTAGACGTGCAGGTAACGTCTCCGTTAGACCGTAGCATATATGGCGTACTTAGACGCTTTCCAACTCAATTGATTTTCGTCCTTCGAAAAGTTTGTTAAATAAAAACAAATACGTATGCGTTCATTCTATATTTTTACAAAGTAAATATCCAAAATTCGAAGTTTTATGGTTCTATTGCCTGAGTAATGGCACCTGTGACCCTAAACTGATTCTATTACAAAATAAGAGGGAAAAGTAGGTAGCGGTTCATGTCAACATCTGCCATTTACTTCATTTGGTAGATTTATTCAAAATTTCCGTCAGTCCATTCCTCGTCCATTCGTTAAATACAGCTGCCACAAAATCAAAAATAGTCTAGGCTTGGTGTAATAATAAAAATAATTAAATTTAATAAGTGCGAGTTGCACCAAGTTTAACAATACAATAATTAACCACAGCCGACGATTTTCACGAGTATTTGAAAAAAAAAAAAAAAACCTATGAAATATACTTGTGTATAAATCGTTGAATATGGTTAATGTTATTGTTAAAGTAACTTGTTGCAACTCATACTAATTAAATCAAAAGAGCAAGTTTAGTTCATTTAAATCAAATGTAAAATTAGTAATAAAATAATACAAAAGTGCTTCTTAAATTAAATTTAAAGAGATATCACTAACAATGATGTCATATTTTTTATTTAATTGAATCTCGCACTTCCCCCCTACATAGAATAATGAACAACTAAGTTTAATTTACATACCTATATTGTAATTTAAAATAGTAAAAAGTTTTTTATTGAAAAATTATATATATTACAATAGATCACAGTTATTTTAATTAAGTTGTGCCTAGTTCATTAAACTTGTTCTTAAATGCATGCATTTTTCTTACATTGTTACGATTTAGTAATACTATTGTTATTTACATAGATTGCAGTTATAGTCTAAAATTATCAGTCGATTTCTTTGCTCCATATAAAACTGTTAAGAAATTAACCTAAAGTACATCTTAAACATAATTAAATTATCTAACTAAACCAATACTGTTTTAGTCTATTTTCATGGCATAAGAAATATTCAAAAGAATTTAAATAGCTGCGCCACGTTCACAAAATTAAAATGTTACGCGTGTACAAGATAGCTGCTGCATTCGAGGGAATATTTTTCACTATTCCACTCTAAGCTGTGGTATTTTGAAAAAGGCTCAAATCACCACGAAATTGTTTTCACACTCGCCCCTTTTTTAGCTCACGGATAATGATTTCATAATTACAATAAATAATTATAAAAGGTAAAAAACAGGTCAACTGCTTTCAGTTGGTACAGTAAAAACAATATAATTTGAATAAGTATAAGTAGTATGGCTTTATAAAAAGTGTATCTAGCTCAGTCATTACAAATAGTTGTGTCGCTATTGTATTTTATGCAAAACGTGTAGGTAGTGCAATAGAAATGAGTCGAAACCTTATTTTTTAAAGCTAAGCTTTTATTATGGCAATACATTTCAAATCTCCATAAATTTGCTACACGTCGTACCAAGCGTTTGCGGTATCAACGTAACAAATAACGTACGATCGTTAACAATTTTTAAACACTGCTTATACTATAAGTACTAACATAATGAACATTTTAATGCTAATCAAAATATTTTGATTATATCGAGATCTCTAAATTTTGCTACTAACATAATTAATTACATTGGTCGTCATCACTATTCCAATAATTCAATAATAAGTAGTATCAGACGTAAGCTCGCGAACGTCTCGTACAACCAATAATTTATTATACCTTTTGTAAAGCTAGTATTACTGATATGTACATTGGGAATAACAGTAACTTAAAATAGTTAAAGACATAATTAGGAATGGGCAGTGAAGGTTAAGGCAATCGATTGATGTCGCGACGACGTGAGAGCTGCACTAACACGTTACACTGAGAATATATTTTTTTGTCAGTGTAAGATGAGAACGCAATATTGACACGTGGTCCTTCAGATGTGACAGGCAGCAGGCGGCGCGGCGGCGCGGGCGGGCCGCTGTCATACGAAGGAGGAGAAGCCGGGCAGCGGCGCCCGCGACCGCGCCATGTTGTTCATTACGATCTGGCCGCCATTGAGGCTGACTACGGCGGAGCCCTCGGGCTCCGAGTCCGTGTAGCTGGAGTAGTTGCGCACGGGCCGCTGGCGCTTCCACGACTGCCGCAGCGTGTCGTTCACGTTCGCGTAGTGGTTCACGAATGAGTGAGGCTCGGATCTCACGCTTTCGTTATCGCTCTCGGAATTCTGCGCACAAAAACAACTTTATTAATCTTACTAGAACTTAACGTGACAAAAGAGAAATTTCGTAATCTCAAGCGGGATTCAAACCCAAAGCGCTTCCGGCTGTGCGGGCTGGAAGAGATCGTCGCGTGAGCCCACGAAAATTTTCTTCTCTTATTACCATTACTGAAATGGTGTTAATTTCCATGCTTTAATTTTGTAATTTGTATTCATTCCACGTATTTATATTTTAAAGCTTCTGTTTATTATTAATGCGATACGTTGTTATCTTATTTAGTGTATCTTTAGGAAGAGTTAAAACATCCAAACAATGGTTAGCAGACATGTAGTCTAGAAAATAATGTGGCATACCAAGTACTAAGTAGCAAAAACGAAGGAGACTCATATTGATTACGATTAATAGTTTCGAAATCTACTTTCGAGAGGATTAAAAAGGTGATTCTAACACAATGATGTACTCGTAGACAGTACACTGCGGTTGCAAACCTACTATAAACAGTGCCGTATAAAGCGTGACGAAAAATATAAAATAGCGATATATCGTTTATATTTACCATACGGTCCAACGTGAAGATGGGGCAAAAATAACGTAAATTTAGTCACACGTGAGGGTAGTTAAACGACGCTTATTTTGATGGTGATCACCTGGGAGTCGGAGGAGCTGATCTCGGAGGGTTTCTCGGTTACGGAAGAGTCGTCGGGGTTCTCGTCGTAGGCGCGGAGGGACTCCTCGTCGCTGTGGTAGGCGACGGAGGCGGGCGAGGGCCGCGGCGGCGACTTGCCGAGCTGCGGCGGCTTGGCGCGGCGCAGCGTGGCGCCGCCCAGCGCGCCCGCGCTGCCCGCAGAGTTCTGCCGCGACCGGTACAGATCCAGCGCGAGCGAACCGCGCTCGTCCGTTTCGCCCGCCAGCGACTCTTCTAAAGTCTTCTGCGCTTCTTCTGTTTCGAAAAAAACAGACGTGATAAGGTTATTTAAACCCATAGACGCTCTTATTGCCAATTGTATCCTACTACTAGTTATAAACATGAAAACAGAACAAATCTTAAAATTAACAAAATTAATTAAAATTAACCTTGATTGACTTGAAGTTTGACGGAATTAACTCCGATAATTCACGTAATTTTTCATTTATATCTACGTGTTCAATTCGTTCATTTATAGACTTCTTTCGATCTAAAAGTTTTCATTTCTAAAATAGTTGAAGAACTCACTTTTATACTTGTAACTTTTGCTCTTGACACAGAGTATGGCGATCACCATGATGATGATGACGACGGAGGCGGCTGAGAGCGCCACCATGAACCAGGTGCGGCGGTAGAACGGCTGGTACTGCAGGTACCCGTACTCCAGGTAGAGCTTCGACGGCGTCACTATTACTTTCTCGTTGTACGCCGGGTTGCTGATCCCGTACATGTTGTACGCTATCACTCGGAAGTTGTATGCGGTCGATGGCAGCAGACTTTGGTAAGATATCGTGAATTCTTCTAGAATACCGTTGCTAGTTTTAGTGATCGTTTCCCAACGTGTATCGTCTGAAATGTTAAGAATGTGGTTATACTGTCAAAGAATCGAGAATTTAACTTCCCGAGTTTTTTTGATTTAATTTATATTTACGGTTTACCCGTTAGAAAATATATTTCTAAACAATACGGATAACTAGGACACATTGAAAAATCCGAAAAGGAAAGATATGGCCAGGAATCGACCCCGGATCCTCATCAATCCGCGATGCATGTCTTTACCCCTAAACCACAAACAGCAGGTAACCTGCTATATCCATAGGGTGCTAGATTTTTCAAAGTGTTCTAGTATCAATATTGTTTTGAAATATAATTTGGTTATTTCGAATCGTGCGCATGGGAACAGGAAGCCTTCTTTTGCAGGTCTGAGTGTGAAATTATGCGTGCGTAACAAAACTAGGTAGTCGTGCGAAATTCTTTCTCTAATAAACTTACAGGCTTGCCAGGTTTCCTTGGCTGCGTCAAAAATTTAACACTCGTGATTAAAAAAAATATAATCAAATAAAGATCACAGATCCGCTTACAACATCAGATAGCTCAAGCTTGTCGTAAAGCGAGAATATAATAATTTGCTATAGTTTCCAATGAAAAATTTGCACAACATGAAATTTTAAATCCGCTCATTCACTTATTTCGTAGCACGCACGGGAGGCCGCTTCTCTCGGCTGATAAATTTTGACGGACACGATCTTAGAGAAACTAGACGATATGATAGTTTATTAAAGTATTCAACATATTTCATTAGATACATATGTAAAACATTCCACTACTATTAAGAAAATCAGGTTTAGATATCGAGGCCCGATGCTAGCCGGTCACATACCGCATGATGCGATTTCCAGAGTGCGATCGACTCTCTCGGGTCGAGGATGTTTATAAACAAAAGAAAAGAAACGTGTGCGACAGAAGTTGATAACTTTAACCAATCTAAGTCACTATCAGTATCCGTCTATCGCACACCAAACACTGAGTAGAGAGAGGGGGAAGCGTCTGTCCGAAATACGACTAGCGCTGTGGGTCAGAGAGAGAGAAAGATCCCGCCTACCACTGCCCTGCCGTACGCGTCAGAGAAAGGGAAGCCGGACAGACTGGCGCCGTAACGCGTTACTACTCCCCTACCATAAGAACTTATCGCGGTCACCTTTCTTCTTGGCCTCCACGTAGTAGCCGAGCAGCGGGCCGCGGCCGGAGGCGGCGTTGGTCCAGGCGAGGTGCAGCGCGGCGGGCAGCGGCGCGAGCGCGAGGCGGCGCGGCGTGGCGGGCGAGCCGGGCTGCGGGCCGGTGCGCGCGCGCGCCTCGCCCGCCGGGCCCGCGCCCAGCGTCACGGCGCGCACGCTGAACCGGTACTCCGCCTCCTCGCCCAGGTCGCCCACGGCCAGCCGCTGCGAGGTCACCTTCTGCTTCACCTGCTTGCTCGTTTCGCCTGAAAACGAGAGCCGATCGAACTCGGCTTCGATCTTGTTTTCTTGTTCGACAGAGACAGACTACGAACGAGAAGAATTTTGAATACCGTTTGAATACCGTCGTCGAGCGCTCGATGAGAAAATGTGAGTTACCTTTTCTTTTCGGATCCTTAAAAACTTTCATAATTGCGAATAAATAAATATCGTAAATATAACACCGATCTAGTCCCGAACGAGACAGATAAGTTACAGGTACAGATACGAACTAGCTCCTTTCTTTTTCATTTCCTAGCCGTTCACGATTCACTCGCAACTCGAGAGGGTTTATTCCTACTGAGCCGGCAACATCTGTATATATAAAACTGTTCCGTTACTAAGTGACTGACAGACAACGCACAGCCTAAACCACTGGACCTAGAAACTTGAAATTTGGCACACATATACCTTGGGTATCCCAGAGGAGCACTAAGAAGGGATTTTTCGAAATTCCCACGGGATATGGAATAAATGAGGCTTATATGTTTTTTAGTAAAACTGTAATAACTAGACTCTTCAAATTCAGCACACATGTAGATGATCGTAACACTAAAAAACTAATTTCAGGATTTTTTGATATTCCCACGGGATAAGGAAAAAATGGGATTTATATGATCGATTCAGAGTGACTGATTGACAACGCACAGCCTAAACCGCTGGACCTAGAAACTTGAAATTTGGCAGACGTATATCTTGAGTATCCCAAAAGAGCGCTAAGAAGGTTTTTTTTTTAAATTCCACGGAATAGGGAATAAATGAGGCTCATATATTTCTCAGTAACAGTAATAACTAGACTCTTCAAATTCGGCACACATGTAGATGATTGTAACACTAAAAAACTAATTTCAGGATTTTTCGATATTCCCACGGGATAAGAAAAAAATTAGATTTATATGTTCCATTCAGAATTTCAGAGTGACTGACAGACAACGCACAGCCTAAACCACTGGACCTAGGAACTTGAAATTTGGCAGACGTATATCTTGATTATCCCAACTCAAAGGAGCACTAAGAAGGGATTTTTTGAAAACGCCACGAGTTAGGAATTAAATGAGATTTATATATTTCTCAGTACATAACTGTTAACTAGACTCTTTAATTTTGGCACACCTGTAGATGATTATAGGACTAAAACATGTTCTCCAGGAAAATGCGAAATTCCCGCGGGACAGAATAAGTGCATTCAACTTCGGGGCTGTTTCTAAAAATCTAAATATAAAAGAAGAAACTGACTGACTGACATATCAACGCACAACCTAAACCGCTGGTTCTAGAGATTCTAAATTTGGCATGTAGGTTCCTTATCTAGGGGTGCACTAAGAAAACATTTTTTTAAATTCGACCCCTAAAGGGGTTAAATGGGGGTCCAAAGTTTGTATGGGGAAACAAGATTAGACTAGAAATGGGGGTTAAATAACGTCACGGTGACAAAGTCACCGTGACTCGCCTTCAAAACGTGTCACTGTGACTTTTCACAAAATAACAACGTTACAAAATCACATACGTTCCTTGCTGTTCCTTCCTAGCGTCTAGCGCAAGCAGTGACGAGACGCGATGCAGTGACAGTGACTGACTGTGACGTGACTCGGCTCTGCTCGGCTCTAATCGGGCTTAGTCGGGAGTGTTCGGATTCGGAACTTCGTGGCGAACATCGGATGATGCCTGCTGCCTGAGAGCGAGTGAGAGCGATAAAATTATGAATGCTTGCTCACTTATCCGTGTCAAAGAGTTGTTTAAATGAAACATACTCGTAGAAAAGGATGTATGTATGTATGTATAACTCTTTATTGTACATAAAACACATGAAAAAGATGAACACCGTCCATAATGATGATGATGATGATGATGATGATGATGATTATGGTTATGATGATGATGATGATGATGATTATGACGATGATGATTATGATGATGATGATGGCGATGATGATGATGATGATGATCATGACATGATGATGATTGTGATGATTATGATGACTATGATGACTAATTTCCCAAATGTATTTATTTTTTACTTATAATGTGCGACAGTTCTAAGCCTGTAAAAGTGTAAAGGTTATTTTGGATCAATTACTTGTGTGATAACGGTGTGACAAAATCACGTCATAATAGCACTGCGACAATATCATATGGTGATATGAGTAACCGGCGTGACAAAATCACGATGAAATAACAGTGTGACAAAAATAACGTTGACACAAATATCATACAGTGACACGAGTAACAGGCGTGACAAAGTCACGGTGACTTTTCACTGTGACTTTTTTGGAACGGGATCGCAGTCACTGATATCAAAATGTAACGCTTTTCCCCATGTCTAGATTAGACTATTTTATTCGAAACTTCGCAGGAGTATTCCTGACGATAAATGAGTAAACACCTCTTTCAGGTTTTTTGAAAATTCAACCCCTAAAAGGGGGAAATGTGGTGACAAAGTCTGAAAATCAACATGGGTATTTGTTTGTACGGTTTATCGGGTCGCTGATTACGAAAACAAAAACAGACGTACCTATTTTTGGAAATTTCCACGGAAACGGGAAAAAACGGGATTTATATATTCGATTTCGTGTGACCCTAACTACGTAACTATAATAACGAGACTTCAAATTTCATACACAAGTAGGTGATTACATAACTAAGAAAGTAATTTCCACGGGATAAGGAAAAAACGGGATTTATATACAGTTCTACAGAATCTGGTCGTAGAAAACTGAAATTACAGAAGTATTACAGACACTACAAAAGGATTTCCCGAAATTCTGACGGAAACGAACGAGAAAAAACGGGATTTTTAATTATACTGGTCTTAGAAAGTTGAAATTTAGCATGTAGGTTGCTTAATCAGTGTAGGGAAGCATTAAGATACAATTTCCCGATACGGGAAAACGGGACTATTCATTTTACTGGTTGTGGAAAGCTAAAATTCGGCATTTAGGTTGCACACTCATGTAGAGGAGCATTAAGAGACAATTTCTCGAAATTCCCACGAGAACGGGAAAAACGGGATTTTTCGTTTTACTGGTCGTAGAAAGCTGAAATTTGCCATGTAGGTTGCTTGAAGAGTGTAAGGAAGCTATAAGAGAGCATTTCCCGAAATTCTTACGGGAACGGGAAAAACGGGACTTTTTGTTTTACTGGTTGTAGAAAGCTAAAATTCAGCATGTAGATTGCTTGGAGTGTAGTGGAGTATTAAGAGAGGACTTTCCAAAATTCTCACGGGAACGGGGAAAAACGGGATTTTTCGTTTTACAGGTCGTAGAAAGCTGAAATTTGGCAAGTGGGTTGCTTGGGGAGTGTACGGTAGCATTAAGAGAGCATTTACCGAAATTCTTACGGGAACGGGAACAAAACGGGATTGAAATAGGTACTACTGGTACCTACAAGCGAGAGAAGCCGCGGGCAAAAGCTATTTGAAAATAAATGAAGTCTACGCGGACGAAGTCGCGGGCAAAAGCTAGTCGTAAATAATCGTAAAAAACCACCAGAAATGCGACGTTGCCAGCTCAGTAGAGATAAACGCTCTTAAGATACTGAGGTGGGCATTTTACAGGTTTTATAGAAGCTTTTTAAGTGAACTTTAACTCACGTTCATCCTGCTCTATAGTTTCGTAAGTGACGAGGTAGGCCTGTATGAGGCCGTTGCGGCGATGCGGCGCCTCCCAGGAGACCACGAGGCTGTTCATGGTGATGTCGGTGAACGTGATGTTCCGCGGCGCCGAGGGCAAGCCCTGGTGCGTGCGGACGAGCACGGCGCTCGAGCGGGGCCCGTCGCCCGCCGGGTTGAAAGCCAGCACCTGCAACGATTTCATAATACAGGGTGTTTGGTAGCTAGGTTCGAAGCTGAGCCGAGGTATTTTTGGACATTTTTAGCCATACAAGTCTTGGCCGTTTTTTTTTTAATTGAAAATTCCGAAATTTTAGGAAAATACCCAGAATTTGATAGTCACGAGTCAATATTGCACCAATGACCGTTAATTAGTAAACAAAATCTTTTATTTCGGATTGTTTAATGTGAATTGGACCAAATTAAATAATTTTTTCCTACTCCAGTACTTTTATTTGACAGTTAAAGGGTCACCAACACCAATATAATGATACTCAAAATATACTGGAGACTAGTCTATGCTCTATGGCCCGCAACTCTACTATAATATTCACATTACAGTAGCTTTCTAACATTATAGTCGAGTTGTTTTTTTTTTAATTTGTCCGTCAGGACTAAGGCCAGAAACCATTCAGGCGTTTAGGACAAAATACGGTGTTAGCAATTTAGAAAGCAAACAAAATAAAAAAGGTCTTTTTTATGTGAATAGGAAGGCAAACGAGCAAGTGGGTCACCTGATGGTAATCGATCACCACCGCCCAAGTGTGTACAATATTTCAATTTGACTGACATAATTTGACACTTGACATGAAAATGTTGATGGTTGTCGTTTTCGGGTAAGTAATTTGGTGGATCTTATCACGAAATTGGCAAATTTTTTTGGATCTAAGATGGCGGATGACATTTTAGCACCTTTGCCTCAAAAATGTTCATGGGTGTCGTTTTCGAGTAATTTGGTGGCTCTGAGCACGAATTTTGCAAAAAAATTTGGATCCAAGATGGCGGATGACATTTTGACACTTTTGACACAAAAATAATCATGGATGTCTTTTTCGGGTAATTTGGTGGCTCTGATCGCGAATTTGGCAGATTTTTTAGGATTCAAGATGGCGGATGTCATTTTGACACTTGAGACAAAAATGGTGATTGGGTATCATTTTCGGGTAATTTGGTCGCTCTGAGCCCGAGTTTGGTATTATTTATGTTTTATTTAACAGTACATAGGCCTAGTCCCACAGAACTATATCAAGATAGAAGGAAAGAGTGTATGTACCTCGCGTGGCGAAAAGTTGTCCCGAGGGCTCACTTGCTCGCCGCGAACTTCAAGCTGCTCCCGACCGCGGTCTGCATGTGACGTCAGTGGACGACAGATTTTAAAAACAAAATTGTTTGTTGCTCAATAGTTAATTGTTTAAACACTACCAAAAAGGTTGCGAGCTGTTAATCGAGGTATTTCCTTTCATCGGGAAGTACTATTTGTCCTTAAATATCTGTTATTAATTAAAAAACTATTTATTTTATTATTTTTATCAAAACAGTAGCGAGCGATTGTGCGCCAACGCTAGTTTTCCATTGCGGCTTTAATTTGACGAGCCAGACTTGGCGTGCATTCAAAACCAGCGATGTAAAAATATGCTATTCAAACTGTCGAGTCGCGTTCAAGGTCGATTTCTCATTTTTTCTGTCAAAAGTAAGAATAGTGCTGTACCACAGTGCTGCACACTGCGATTGTCTTACTCGATTAAAATCGATTTTGAAAACAGAGGAAATGATAATTACGTTTTTATATTATTAATTATGCGGCTATATAATGTACCTACGTAGAGCAAAGCAAATATTATTAACAAACCGGTTATGGTTCCTTCTATATTGCGATTTTATTCCAATTTTCCGATTGATCCTGATATGAAAAATAAATGGATTCAAGCAACTGGTCGTAAAAAATGAATTCTGTTTTTTAGCATTTGTTGTTATAGCGGCATCAGAAATACATTATCTGTGGAAATTTTAACTGTCTATCACGGTCTTCAATAGGTACCTAAGTAAAGCCTGATCAGAAATATAAAGACCCTGTCAAGGAGTCGCCACTAGTCGATTTTTAATCTGTGTTACGTAATTTCTAATTGCAAAGATAGTTCCTTAATTTTCCGCAATATGGCGAGGGTTTTTATATTTCTGGCCAGGCTTTACAGCCGTTAAAAATTTATAATAAAGTTGTGTCATTCTAACATTGCAATGCAAAAAAACCTATAAACTGAAAGCAAAGATACTTTGTTCTTACGTAGAAAATTACTTCAATTTTTGGTAGTGAGTTCTAAGCAGAAAACAATTTTCGCCCTTTCTAAATAAACAAGCCAAACAAATGAAAAAAAAAAACTGCACATGAAACAAACTGTACAATATTTAATGCCATGGTATTGTTTTTTAATTATTTTTGGATGTATTAAGCAGCGAAAATTATAATTAACGTTTTTTCGCTCTCCTGTAAAATTTATCAAAACTGAGATACTTGAAACTAGTTTAGAGCAGCCGAGGTCCGTCTACAACCAACGACCAGCCAGGAATCCCCCTCTGTTGTTTCGCCGTAGAATGTCAAGCGAAACTCAAATTCTAAAATTGATTTTTTTTTAGCGTAATATGCGTTCGTGCCAGTTTTTAAATACATACGTCACGTCTCTTTCCCATAGGGGTAGGCAGAGACTACTTTGTTCCACTTGCTACGATCCTGACATACCTCTTTCGCTTCATCCACATTTATCGATCTCTTCATACATGTTCGTCGGTTTCAGGTACTCCTAACCTGCCCTTTTTTCAAAACGTCTCCTATTTTGTCCAGTTTGTACTATTAAATAAAGCAAAAAAGGTTTGAAAAAGGAAGTAATATGTATAAATGTAACGCAATTTATTGGTTAGGTAGGTACCTACCTACATTTATATTTTTAGATTTAAAATTATGAGCTTTCTCATTTCCTCTGTCGAAAATAATTATCATTTCCTCTGTCGGTTCTTATCGATATTTAAAATCGATAAAAATGCACCTACAATAACTGGCGTAATATAATTGAGTGATAATTATGTACGAGTAAATATTTTGTCATCACACGAATAAAGATTGTAATTACTTCTTTTCACAACGAAGACGAACGTCCGTTGTCAGATATATTTTATGGTCGCGGCGCGGTGCATAGAATCGGTGCCGTGTTCTAATCGATCAGTGAATCGATGCTTTTGAATTGTTTTCGCGCGGCTTATGTTTCCCATCACTAAATTACGCTCGTGACGTCAAATGTCACACGCAAAATGTTACACGCTCGGTCTAGAACAAATCGCTGAACTCTTTCATTCTATCTTGATATAGTTCTGTGCCTAGTCCCAACGCTGAACGCCTTTCAAATGCTGATGATGTGATGAAGAGTTTTTGCGAGTGGTAGGGCCTTGTGCAAGGTCCGTCCGGATAGCTACCACCATCTTACTCGCAAATCCTGCCGCTAAGCAGCAGTGCTTGCACTGCTGTGTTCCGGTGTGGAGAGTAAGACAGCCGGGGAAATTACGGGCACAAGAGGCATTTCATCTTAGCCCTCTAGGTTGGCAACGCATCTGCAATCCCTCCGGGGTTGCGGGTGTCTATGGGCAGTGGTGATCGCTTACCATCAGGTGACCCACTCGCTCGTTTGCCTTCCTATTCGCATAAAAAAAAAAAAAAAAAAAAAAACGATGATGATGATAATTTTAGTGAAGTCGTAGAAAAAGTATTGTATGCAACGTTGTATAAATAAGTCAAAAAATGCTCGTGGTGTCTTTTCTTACGATGTTCGCTACGCTCACATCGTAACCCACACCACTCGCTTTTTTTGACCCCTCTTATACAACTGTTGCATAAAATACTATTAAGTGTGTTTCTTGCAACAGAAACGAAATGGAGGCATTCGAAATGACTGAAAATGACTTATTTTGGAACAGTCATTTTCTGTCATAAAAATAAAAAAAATCCTTGAAATCTTCTAACATTTTTAAAAACATGCCTGTTTATTGTTTTTTCTTTTAAGGTATCACTCATATTGCTTGCTAAATCTGAGATAAAAAGCAAAAACCAAACTCGGGGAGCACTCGCTAAGAATGCACTAGTCTTGAAATTTCGCGTTTTTTGTTACTGTAACATGCTACACTTAATGTTATAACTCGCAGACGAATACACGGTTCTATTGATTTCTTTGCTGCCGCTATAGCATCAAATATGTTAGGTCCCTGGCTTGCAGATGTTATTCGTTACCTGTATACGATACTGCGTGAATTTGTCGAGGAAGACGAGCGAGTGTGAGGTGGCGGTGGCGGCGACGACCTCGATCTCTTCCTCGGCGCGCCGCCCCGGCTCCAGCTCCTCGGGCGACTCGGTCATTAGGTAAAAGATCTGATGGAAAAACATTCATTGATCAAAATACACCCTTTTGCAAAAAAAACGGGCACCTATGGTTTTTCAGATTTTTTGGCATTAAAGCTTAGAAAGTAAGCTTTTATGTACATAAAATTCAAAAACCATGGGTGCCCGTTTTTTTGCAAGGAGGTATTAGCAGTGAGCCGAGAGCCAAATATTAACACCGACTACCTACTCGGTAACTACTAAATGCGTCTGTACATTAGCTTATGTGTACTCGTGTATCGCAGTGTGAGTGTTACAAAACACGCAACCGTCTCTTGTCATTTTGTTTGTCAGCACTATTATGCGAGTACACTATTGTTAGTTTAGTCGTTACACTACTATACTATTGTTTGTTGTCACAGTTTTATTAGGCTAGCGCACTAGGTTTACTCGCCGAAATATTTCGAGTGAGCGATAGTGACTATATACTTTTAGCGTGAGCGACCGAGGCGTCTGGGAAACTATATGAAAATGACGATATCTCAAAAATAAACCACTCGGACTAATCATTAGAACCTAAAATGGGGGTGTACTGAAAATCAGCGCTGTGTCAGTCGGAGGCTCCTGCGCGAGCTCTAACCCACAGCAAATGCTGAGTACATCCCCATTGCCACATTTGTTTTATGTTTCTTTCATATTAAATTTATAATATGTAGTAAAAATAAGGTTAAAGCTGTACTTAATATATCTGTTTTTGTAATCGTTGTTTGTGGCAATAAATCATCTTTTATCTTTATTTAAAATCGTGAGAGGTAACAAGCAGCCGGGGTGATCGTCGGCGTGTGTGACCTTGTATCCGAGCAGGTCGCCGTTCTGCTGCGCGAGCAGCGGCGGGCGCCAGGCGAGCGCGACCTCCGTGGGCGAGCGCGGGTCGGCGCGCACGTCCCGCGGCGGCGCGGTGGGCACGGCCTCGCCCACCCACACCACGGCCGGCGTGCCGCCCGGGCCCGCGCCCTGCGAGTTCACCGCGCACACGCTGATCTCGTAGTTGCGGTCCAGCGCCAGATCGGTCAGCACTACCTCCGAGCTCTGAAATACGACGAGGATCACGGTCAGGCTCATGCGGAACCGGCAACGTGGTGGCCCGGCGTTATGCTAGCTTATTACGTAACTCGCTCGCAATCGTAATCGTGTTCATTTTGGCAGTTCATGTGTGGGCTGACGATTGGCATCGGAATTAGCTAGCTGTCACATTCATACAAGAACTGTCAAAATGAACACGATAGCGATTGCGAGCGAGTTACGTAATAAGCTAGCTGATCAGCCTCTGAAGCGGTGAAATCGAAATTCTGTGCGATATTGAATTAAAAATTTAGCATGAGCGCTTCCGGAAACTTTACACGCCTCCAAAGACTATACGTAATGATAAGCTATGGGTACAGAACAGATTTCGGGGAAGCGAAAATCAGATCACACGATAAGAAGACCAGGGGGCCTTACCATGACGTCTTAATTTCGACACAGTTCAGGTTTTAGGTGTCATTTTTAGTATGGATCCGACAGTGAGCGAACCTAAACTGAATCGCACTAAGACGTCATGGTAAGGCCCCAGATTGCAGGGACACGCCGCCGATCAACCATGAGTGAAATTAATAAATTCATTTTTTTTTTCAATGTCTTTACCTTGATTCCAGGCACTTCCTGCTTCATGGTGTGGTGGAGCGGCGTCGGAAAGTCAGTGAGAGGCTGGTAGTAGACCCGGTACCCGCCCGTCTGGGTGTCGCCGCTCCAGTACTGCTCCGTCAGCGGGGTCCACTGCACGCGCACGCTGCTCGGCGTTATTGGCACCACGTGAAGCTTTTCAACCGCCTTGCTCGGAGCTGTCAAGCAACGTGCGTAATGTAACTGTCATTATTAACATTTGCAAACTAACCCCCTTATTCATAAACGCTCTAAGTATAGGCTTCTGCTAACTTATACGTGCCGGCACGTAAGTCTAGCGATGACGAGTCACGTGGAGGGGATCTGCGCACCCACGGATACAATATTTTATACTTCTGCGCATACAAGGTCATCGCTAGACTTACGTGCCGGCACTTATAGCAATCGTTTGTCCTTATATGTGAAAGGTAAATGTCAAAGTGACAGATAAGGACAAACGATTACCGATTCGATTACGATTGAACTGGAAGAAATCCCTTTTAGGGATAAGTTCGTTGTAAACAAACGAAAAGACAAACATAAATTACTTAAAATCAGTGTTTTTGGTTCTTTTGCGTTAATAAATACCATGTACAGGAGACGAACTAGCTAGTTTTACTAGCTAGTACAGTCACCAGCATAAATAAGTGATCATTTTTGTACCTTGTCGCTTTCAGTCGTTACATGATTTCGTATGGTTTTTCAAACATGACTTTAAAGTGACAAGGTACAAAAGTGATCACTTATTTATGCTGGTGACTGTACACTCGAGGACTTTAAATGTTGAGCCACTGTGGAACGCTGTTCTATTAACTATGTCAATCTTTTGCATTGTGTTTATAACGCTAAAAAGCAGTTGTTTCACTATGACAGCATTCCATGTATGTACACTCAACAATTAAAGTGTTTGAGTATATCTATAGATGCCGATTGCCGATATGCCTTGTTTAGCAAAAACAGATGAGTGTTAGTAACTTACCAGCAGGTAAAGTGCGAACGGTCTCGGTAGCGTTACTGTAGCGACTCGGCCCGATGTCGTTGGTGGCTCTTATGCGGAATTGGTAAGCCGTGTATGGCTTCAGGCCTTCAACCGTGTAAGATGTCGCGAAAGGGTCCACGCGTTCTGGTATCGTTTGCCAAGTCGCCCCCTCCTCTTTCTGTTGTACTGTGTAATATCTGAAATGTGAAAGAATTTAAAATAAATGCTATTTTGAAATATTTCGGAACTGCAGAAAATAACTTGTTTGTCCATCCTTCTATTGTTTGACAAATACAGTATTGCTATGAATTTATTTCTAAGGATTTGTAGAATTATAGTAATAATAACAACATATTATTTTTGGGAAGGCGTGGGAACTATAGCCCGAGCCTTTTCATTCTGAGAGGTCTGAGCCCTGCAGTGGGACTTATAATGATGATGATTATTTGTGCACTGACCTTAGCGGAGCATAACCGTCATTGCCAGGCGTCCAGGAGAATGTGATGTGATGAGGTTGGAGCAGCGAGCGCGAGACGTTGGGGCGCGCGGGCGGCGTGGGCGAGGCGCGGTTGACGGTCGTGAGCACGAGCGCGCGCGCAGTGGCGCCCCACCCCAGCCGCGTCTGCGCCGTCACCGAGAACAGGTAGTACCGCTCCTGGGCTAGCTCTGTCGCCCTGAAACGTACATTAAACTGATATTTATGATCCAAAGACCATACCTATTTGTGACATGCGATGCGAAGTTATACTATACATTGAGCCGATTTGTTACATGCATATAATTTCGGACACCTTTATTTTTTACCTAAAAGTTCTATCTGAAGGTAGGAATTCCCTGGAGAAAATATGCTGCGTCGTACTGTTGAGGTGGTAAGTCACTTTGTATGCCAATATTTCCCCGTTTGGATCTTCTGGCACGTCCCAAATGATACGGGCGGTCGTGAATGTGACATCAGGGAACGACACATTCGATGGCGGACCGGGCGCTATGAATTAAGAAAATAAATTAGCATATTTTATCATATTTAATAAAAAGCAGATAAGAATGTGAAAAAAAGTGACAGAACTTACTATCTTCGAAAGTTCGCACTGTAACAGGTGGGTCGCTCAGGGCTCCGTCCCCCAATCTAGTATACCCTAGAACTTGTATTTGGTACACGACATATTTTCGGAGTTCGGTTAGTGTGATGGTGTGGGTTTGGTTAGAGGGTATGGCTTGACATTCCACTTTTTGATTGTCTGGTCGGGGCGGCGGTACGATGGCTGCGTAACAAACTTTGTAGCCCTCAATCAATCCATTCTGATCTTTCGCTGGAATATCGCCCCAAAGAACCACAACAGTAGTGGATGATGTCGCATTAGCTGATACGTCGTTAGGTCCACTCGCTGGGACTGTAAAAATCAACAGACTGATCTTAGTTCCACTGCACAGCATTGAAATTTTATAAAAATTGTATCAATTATAAATATATAAATAAATATATACCAGCTTCTCTCGTTCTTTCAGTAGCCGTCGGACTCTCAGTTGATGTTCCGACCTCATTGATAGCCGTCATTTGAATCTCGTACAGCGACCATTCCTCCAAATTGGAAAGTATGTGTGAATTAGCGGTGTGATCATCAATGATGCTAAAAAGTGTTTCATTAGCTCCGCTGCGTTTGTATGTGATGTTGTAACCTTTTGGGTTGCCGTACCATTCGCTTTGCTGAAGAGGCTGAAAAAATATTACAATAAGGTATAAGTACACATTTCTGGTCTCAAAACGTCTAAGTAATTAGTTTTGGTGATGCTGTACTTACAATCCATCTAACGCGTAGATTATTAGCACTGACTGCTCGCACTGTCACATTTCTGGGCGGGTGTTGCGGAGGCGCTTGGATAGTTTGGAATTCTTTGCACGGCTCCGAAGGTGGCGAGGTACCCACGACATTGGTTGCAATGATTCGCAGTCGATACGTAGTGAAGGGAACAAGGCCTGTGACCAGTATTGACTGGGCATCTGGCGCGTTCACCTCGAATATTGTAATCCATGATGAGTTTCGTGCTGTTTGAGCCTGTGAACGGTGCGTTTAGTCGTCAGGTAATATTGAGTCGGAACTGTTATGATGGAGAATAACAGAAAATGACGCAAATTGTTTACTGTTAACGTAGGTAACAACATGTAAGTAACGAAGATCACTTGTTTACGTTTTAAAATTGTATTTGTTAAACAATACTGAAAAAATTTCGATCTCACGACTCATTTCATAAGCATTCATAAACTACTACATAATTACCTACGTACAAAAATTTACTGAATTAATCCTTGTAACTTTTTTACCACAGAAGACATTTCTAAATAGGTGGGTTCTCGTTAACACGAGGTGGTAGACAATAAAGAGGCGTGCCTCACGCCTCGGTTCGGTATGTTTTGGGCTTCAGTGATCATCCCTTAAGGCAAAAGTTACCTGAACAGTCCACAAGGAGATGGAGGAGTTGCCATCGAAGCCGGGAGTGAATTGGAGTAATACAGAGAAGGCGCCGATGTTAGAGAGCGCTAGGCCTCGCGGCGCGGCAGGCAGTACGGGCTCGACTCCAGACTGTATAGAGGCCACACGAGCGCTGCCTGCACCCACACTGGATAGCGCGCAAATCCAAAACTTGTAGTGAGTGCTCGCCTGTAATACCACAATCGTATTCAGCATTTACTTTACACCTGTTCCGTGTTTTAATCAACTTCAAACGTTTGTTAGGATAATCATTACTTAAAAAAGTACTTGATATTTGGAAAAAACCGCCTGCGTCCAATATGCTAATCTTTACAATATTGTAACGTATCGTGGTTCAACTACGAGTTACGTATGGTTAAGTAAAAATGCATCATTGTCTCTGACCTTGGAATGTTTTTAATTCACACAGAATCATGCATAATATTTTATAATTAAAAAAAAGTCGCATTTGACGGTTCTAAAATTACTTAAAAAAAGAGCGCAATTAGCAATGTAAAAGTAAGCAAAGTGCAATACATGTATAAAAAAAAAAACCTGTGTTTCATTATTTGTCATACTTTTACATAAATTATTACCTAATCACTTCTGCTCAATATAAAGCGATTTTACTTATGATGTCAAGTAGTTTGTCATCTGATTAAATTGTGATAACACCAACAAAAGCAGTTTGTTTTGATTAAATACTTATTCAAACAAAACTTTACAGTATAATACCTGTAAATGTTCCACTCTTATGCTGGTGACGTTTGCTGGTAGTATTTCTTCTTTGAAAGTATCGTTGTCGTCTTTTATTTGATAGGACAGTCTGTATCCTATTAAAACTCCATTAGACTTCTTAGGCGGCGACCAAGAAACCCTTACAGCACGGTCAGATATGTCGTCGAATTGTAAATTCGCTACTTCATCGGGAACTATAACAAAAAGCATTTTAAAAATATATTTGTTTCCGCCAACTACGTCAGTATTTAATTTCTAAACGACACTGAAAATTAGAACACATAGAAAAATCCGAAAAGTAAAGCTATGGCCGGGAATTGAACCCCGGTCCTCGTCATTCCGTGACGCGTGCTATACCCCTACACCACCCATAGCAGGTGAGTAAGCCTCCGAATTTTTCTATCTGTTACCAACTGTCACGTGACCTTGTTACTATGCGAATATTTGTCGCTAAGCGTCCTCTGTTTGAATGATGTGTCTGTACGACACAATTACAAACTCCCGTGGAACATGTACTGCTCACCAGGGACGAGAGAAGGCGCTGTTTTTCAAATGATAGGAAATATCAAATGAATCAAGAAATTTTACTTCTTCATTTTAATGTTTACTTTTTACGTTTTACCGTTAGAAATTTAATTTCTAAAATGTCAGTATTTGTCAAATGTAAGTGTCTCTAGTACGTTCATTTCTGGTTTACATTTCAAACACTGGCCGCGTTGAACCAAAAATACTTACTGTCTTCTTTAGTTCTGACTAAAACGTATTCACTGCGAGGTCCATCTCCCGGTTCAGTGAAACATAATACTGATATATTATAGTCTGTGAACTTTTCAAGGCCACCAATAATGGCAGTCTGTTCGGTTAGCGGATCCAGAAGATTTGGAGGAACACTGACGAGTTTTTGTTCAATATTAAACGCTTCATTGTCGTCCCATCTCCACGCTTGAATTTTATAGCCCTGGAAAGAATTATCATATGGTATTTGCCATTGCATCTGAGGTAATAGAGAATGCCGTTTTAGTGTTGTATAAATGTTATACCGACCTGATTGATACCATTGATTTTCTGAGGATTAGGTGGAGTCCACCAAACAGTGATGGAGGTAGAATTGTTAGGTTCACATCGCACGTTATCGGGAGCCGCTTCTGGCACGCCTTCTTTGGTTTTGATAATGTAACTGTCGGTAAATACACCTACACCCTTATCATTGTAAGCTGCTATTTGGACATTATAATCTTTCCAGGTAATGAGGTCTTGGATGAGGTAGTTCCTCTGAGCTTCGTTAGTAATATTTTGGTTAGTCCAGGGGCTGTTGTCGTAACCCCGTAGTCTGTAGCGAATAACATAACCTAGGATGTGGCCGTTGCGATGCTCTTCCAGCGGGGGTTGCCATTGAGTGATAATTTCCGAAGATGAACGAGCAGAGCCCATGAATCCCATAGGAGGACCCGACGGTGCTGGAAATTATTACACAATTTCATTTTTTTTAATGGTTTTAAACGTTGCATGCCTTGCAAAGGGACTATTTAGTAGTCGAGAAAACAGATCTTAAAAGCTCTTAACAAACAACACAATCACCGCATGAAAAATATCAATGGAAGAAGGTAATAAAGATAGCAATTTGCAATTCTGCTAAGTTTGGTTAATTCATGTTAAGTGGACATGCAAATTTGCAGGCGGTATTAATATAAATAATTTTCAAAGGTCGTGCACACATTAAGTTGGAAGTATCTAAATGATGACTTAGAGATCCATATATCATGCCAATGGTAGACGAACCTAAAACTATGGGTTTGAAAATAATAACTTATAATGGACGGATTCAAGAAAATAATAGTGTATCTTCAAATAAATAGATTCAAATGAATACATAGATCACATACACATTTGTAAAAAAATAAACTTATTAACATATCGCTTAGTTTCAAGTGTTTCTGCATACCTTGGCAGCATATAAGGTCGCTGGCAGCTTGATCACAAAGAGAACACTTTATTGTAGTGAGACGTTAACAAACCTTGGGTATTGAGGTAACTCGTAAACATGTTAAACATGAGGTGCGCAGAAATGCCAATGATGAAACTAACAGTGCATACGTGAGATATTGTTACTGTTTCGTTAAAAATTCGAGTGATGCATTCGTCAAATTTGCAATGCCATTTGTTACTAAATCATTAATTACGTAGTGTTTTGTTGATCAAAGCGAGTTTAGAATTTTGTGAACGTAATGAGGCCATCATAATTATTTCAGTTTTTGACAAAATATCTTAGACAAAACAAATTTATTGCTGTCTTACCTTCTTGCGGTAAAGTCAAAACATCTGTTGGGTCGGAGGCTGGGCCTTCGCCGACAGTATTCACCGCGGAAACTCGAAACTGGTAAGACGTAGCTGCCTTCAGACTGGTTAACAGAACCCATCGCTGGTTAGCTGACACGTTGGTCGGTTCAGTAACCCAGTTTAGTAAAGGATCTGGCGTAGGACCTGGACATTTTTTTACGTAGATGTAGATTACTTGCGTACTTGAATGAAAAAATAATAATATTAAAAAAGTAACCGATATACAAAAACTTCACTTACCGAATTCAGGAACAACGCGCCTCTGTACAATAAATTTTTGTATAGGCGAATTTCCGTCGAAACCAGGGGTCCAGGAAACGTTGATGGCTCGCTGCGGAGTGGATTCCAATCTAATTGCGCGAACGTTGGTGGGTGCGAAGGGGAGTTCGATAACGGAGAGCACCGCCTGCCGGGTGTGGTTCCCGCCTGGAGACGTCACTATGCACGAGTACTCGCCGGCATCGCTCGCGCGCACAGCTTGCACTTGCAGCGAGCCATCTGCCGATACCCACACTCGGGAACCAGCTGTCATCGGTCTAAATTAAAAAAAGTCCGTTAAATATGACACTGATTAACTAAATGAGATAAGTTAGTGTATAATTATTGGACTGCGTTGGTTGTAAACCAAACTTACTGCTTATTATGGAACCAGTCAATATTGTATTTCACGTTCGGGTCATTTGAAACCTTGCACTGTAATGTAGCTGTGTGACCTAGCAAAACACGCGTATCGACTGGTGGTGCGATAATCTGAGTTCTCACTGAAAATTAACACAGTCAGTTAAGTAGATGATCTAAATCTGTTAGTTAATTATAACTTAGAATAATATGCGGCGATAAATATTGGTTACCTAATACGGTGAGATAGGCCTCTCCGGAAACAGAGCCGGCGTCGTTGGATCGCGCGCAAGTGTATTTGCCGCTATCAGCCGTGGTTGTGCTAGTGATCAGTAGATCTCCTGCCTCCAATCCTTGGAGTCTACCGCCTAGATTTATTATAAGTGAATCTGCAATAATAATTATAAGTACAAATAAAAAACTGTCTTTTGTATTCCGATTGAAAATAATACGAACACGTTTCCTTAAAGAGCATAAACGGAGTCAGATTTTCTTTTCAGTTTCAAAAGTTTACTTACTACATAGTTCATAGTTTTTGTCATCTTTCACATATTTTAACTACGAATACAATTCTTCTTAAGATATACAAAATGCAGTTTACTGTGATAGTGAAATGCACGGACAAGCACGCGGTGAAGTGTTAGTCACCGCTGTCATTCAACAATGTAACACAAGTAAAAAAAACAACTTTTTTTTCAGCAAAGTGAAGTAGGTAAGTTACGTCAACTTTCATTGTAAAAAATCCATTTAAAGTTAGATGGACAATATGTAATAACCACAAATTATAATTAAAGTTAAGTTAATGTTAAGTTTTTTTTTGTTACTAGGTATAACAGTATACCAGAAATCAGATACCAAGTGTAATGACATACTTACCATTGAAGTACCACGTAACGTTAGGGGTGGGCGCGCCGACGGCTCGGCACGCGATGGTGGCATCTTTCCCGTCCAGGACCGTAAGGTTGGCTGGCGGGGTCTGCATTACTGGCGGGGACGCTACAAGCCACACGCACTAACGTTAGCACACACGCTAGCGACAATGTAAAACTCCTACTACATTATTATTAATTTAAGCCTACAGTTACAGTGTTAGTATCACAAGGAAACAATAACTTAACATGCAAAATGTATTTTAATGTGTATCTTGCAATTGAATAATAAATGAAATAAATATTAGTCTGTAGGACTACGACAGTCGATAGAAGTTGAGTAAAGGTCTGGTGTTCAAGGTATCCGCCGTTATGTTACAGTAGAACACCCGCAAGTGTTTATTGAGGCATATAACTTACATGTATTTAACCTTTGTAATACTGAGGGTTTGGACTGGAATTCAAATTTCAATAACGAATAATTATAAGGGGTTAAGTCGTGACATAATGATATACTTAATTTTGATTTCATATTGCAAACTTTAATGTACAGACTTAAGTAGAAACATCTCAGTGCTATAAGAAAATAGATCATAATTAGAAAGGTTAGTATTAGTCAAATAATCATGCAAAACGAGATAAACTTCTACCTACTAAGCTACATATAAAAAAAGGGCAATTGAAATAATCCATAAAAACACTTAAGTGCTAGCAATTGCAGCACCGTAACCGAGAAAAACTGTTTAAAAATAAAATTAGCAATCACACTTGGTGCTGTAAAACTCATTGCTGTTTGAAAATTGTGCAGAATGACTACAATTTTTCTTACTGCCAGTATCGAATTTGAACGTTTTAGCCTTTTTATTATCTGCTGTCCTCACTCTTATTAACTTCATGTGACTGCGCGGTACGCGAATATTTCCTTTAGCTGTACGACAGTCACAATGGTTAGTATTATCTTTAATATAAAGTAGGAACTTTGGGGGTTGGAACTATTTTTACTTACTTTTAATCTTCAGCCAAGTATATATAGACGATTCACCCGCTTCGTTACTCGCGATGCATTGAAAGATACCCATGTCCTCCATTTTCAGATCACTGATGACCAGGGAGCGGTTCACTTCGACCCTGTACCGCCCTCCTCCATCGTCTACGTCGATGTTGTCAGGCTCTCCAGCTTCGGCACCGACGGTTGAAATTTTTCGCGCGTCTTTATACCAAGTAATACCGGGTAATGGAGTCCCCTGGACGTTGCATTCTAATACTATTGTACTTCCGAATTCACCAAATGTTTCCGATTTTAAAGTTGTTAAGAAAACCGGCTTTTCCGTTACTGTAACAGTTGCTGTAGCAGTGACGGTTGCGAATCCTCCGGTTTTTAATCTCGCTTGGCAAGTGTATTGGCCGGTATGTGTTAAATTTGCGGATATCAAGCTTAAGGTTCTGTTCCACTGGTCAGGTAAGTCATAAGTAACACTCGCCAAGTCTATCAAGACACCGTCCTTAAACCAAAGTGTTTCAAGCTCATGTAAAGGTCTGGCATTAGCTATGCAATATAAGTTAGTATACTCCTGGCCTTTAGTGATTTTGGTGTTTTGTGGTTTAATTATTATTTCGGGTGGCATTTCTTTGTCGTCGTCCCCGAACACGTTCAATTTGATATAAGGACTATTCTCAACCTTTCCTAGTTGCGTGTTTATCGCACGAACTCTGAAATTATTGTTTGCCGTAAGTTATTAGGTTAAAGATTGTAGCTTCTTGGAAATACGAACAGAATATATAATTGATTATTTTACTACAATGCAACTTTTATCTTTAAAAAATGTTTAATATCGAACCTGTAAGGCCGTGCATCCTCTTTTGAAGCTGACAGAATGATTAGCTGATGTTTGTCGGAAAAGGCGTACTTTTGATCATAACGAAGGACTCCATTTTCATCCTGCCATATTACAGACGGTGGTGGATCGGATTCTATAGGCGGAAAATCCAAAATTGCAGCTCTACCAGATTCAGTTACAACAATGTCCTGTTCTATGTTTCCGAATATGCCCATATCTGCAAGTTAAAATGATTGAATTTATATAATCGCGACAAGCACTAAGGAAAAGAGCACTTGGCTTCATTTTACAGCTGATGTTGGGAATTAGAATATGACTTTAAGAACGTAGTACTTAGACTTAGAGCAACTGCCAATGTTAAGTCATTACTTAATACATGATCTACTTTATGTGATAGGTATATTACTCCGTTCCTTCTAATAAATTAGCTAGTAAAGTATTTACTCAAATTAATGGAAAACACATAAAAGGTTACTTATGAAAATGAGCTGAACTTACACGCAACGACAATGTTATTTTTTTCGCTGAAAATAGCGCCGACATCGTTTTTGGCGATGCACTGATATGCTCCAGCATCACTTCGTTGTGTATTGAGGATTTTATAGAAAAGTTCTGATGAATACTCTCCAAGCGGATAACCGTTTTTTAACCATCTGTACATAGGTTGAGGAACACCTGCAATATTTTAAATTAATAGCATTATTGTATAAATAAATTCATCTGCACAAACTTGTTTTATGCACTTATTTAAGATTATTCAAAAATTACCGATTGCTGAACATTGTAAGATTTTTGTTGTGCCTTCTCTGACTATGCTATTCGACGATGATGGCTGCATACTAAATCGCGGTGGCTGCATTTGTACTGTAAGAAAAACAGGATAAAATGATTTTCATCGATCAAGTAATATAATTTACAATTTAGTCGATACAGATTACTTTTTTTTTTTTTTTGGTATGGATTACTGAGACTAGCAGTAAACAAGTTTAAAAAGGGTATGTAATAAAAACGTACGAAAACGGTAACATGCGTTACAAGAAATATAGGCCTAATAAATAGGATACGCATGAAGTCGATTAGATAGTGGGTTTGAATAATAAATGAAAGGACCTCTTAGGCAAAGATATCGTAAACATAAGATGTAATGACTACTGATGGATTCTTTGTTAACGCAATATAATATATTAGCACCAGGCCATTCAAATCCTCACTAATATTAATAAATGCAAAAGTAACTGTCTGTCTGTCTATTACGCTTTTACGCCTAATCCACTGAACCGATTTTAATGAAATTTGGTATAGAGATAGTTTGAGTCCCGAAGAAGGACATAGGATAGTTTTATCCCGGAAAATCACATAGTCCCGCGGGATAGCGGTATAAGCGAATTCTGCGCAACAAATGATACTGTGTTTATTGTGGTTTTAACTAAACACTCTCTCGAGCAATATTTTACTGGTTTTTGTTCATCATGTCAGTCATGCTCATGTCAGTTGGTTGTAGGAGATTTTGTTTGCCTTATGTAGGTTATGAGCTCAGAGAGTGCATATAAACTGAAAAGGGGAAGGCACTTTAGGTAGCCTAAATGAGACATTAATGACTTCATGACCCTTCAATTATTTTTTACCTACAATTATCCGATTTCGCGTTTTTGTCCGGGTCGAATTTGTCTGTCACTGTTATCGTAGATCAAGATCGAAGCAAATTAGAATGTCAAGGATATAGAAACTCAAGAACAAGTTTATTATAAAATAAGTTTTTGTGAATGTGGATGAAGCGAAAGAGGTCAGGATCGTAGCAAGTGGAACAAAGTAGTCTCTGCCTACCCCTGTGGGAAAGAGGCGTGACGGTATGTATGTTACGGGAGCGCCATATATGATATGTAAACCTCTTTACTAGAGCTGACTTAAATTATTGTCTATGCTTCGTTTGTGTGTATTGTCAAGTTGAAATGTGACAATTACTATTTTCTATTGTATGTCGGATTCAAGCTAATTAAAACCAAATAAGTAATTGGTTTGTCTTTAAATCATGCTACAATATACGAGTACATGAAGGTACTTTTCAGGTCAATCGCGTAGCTCGTAGGTAAAAACCGCGTTGCCAGATTTGATTAGTCTCTTTTTTTATTCCGTAGACTAAACTGACATTTTAAGTAGGTACAATGTTATTTAAACTTCGATACATTGTGTGGGGGGAGAAAAAACCCCTTCCCGTATCATAAACGAAACAGATGTTGTTTTTCATACTGCGCATATCCCCTCCACGTTTTACTTATTTGCCGCCACCTGTACCCAGATCAAGTCTCCTTATACTCGCGAAGTTTCAACGCTGAAAAGCAATGGAAATCGGCTGAACCAGCCCAGCTAAAGCAGCTGAAGTGTTTTACACTCGAAACAAGTGGATAATTTATAACTCTTAAGATGTTTGCCATATATGTACAAAATTATTCAAATTGCCAATTAATCTGTTTCGTTTATACATATACATATTAAGTGGGTTGGTTTAATTTGAGTGGTTCATAAAAGAATGTCTTCTTTATTAACGGTAATTATCAATAAGCTGGGCACTGTTCAGTTGCAGGCGACCTAAATTCATTTAATATGAGTCATTTGCAACAGAAAGTAAAAAGGCCTGATCGCTTAGGAGACACGTCATGCTATTCGAACCCGCAACCGAATATCAAGGAGGCGTGGTAATGCGCTGACCGATTTTATCTTCACTCGGAGAGCGAGCCGTCGGTCGCACCGACTTATTACGACACAAAACCATTTATCGCCTGCCTGAATCATTTAGGGAACAACGGTTTTCTATCTTCAACGAAAACAGACAAAGCAAGAAAACGTTCACGTAAATGTTAGTACATACATTAATTACAATCATAAATATACTTCTATTGTTAGCTAAATTGTTTAGTGTTTAATGTTTGTTTAACATGTATGTAAAAACATGTCATACTCCCATCTACAAACGACAAACGATGCGAAGCTAATAAATAAAGCAACAGACCGTATTTGTACATGAGAATTTTCATAACAATAGCCATTCAGCGAACGGTTAATACATAGTAAGAGGTAGGTTATGTTTTATAGTGATTAACTCTGAAGAATCGTCTACTTTTCAATCTCTCATCTTAGTATTGAAGAGAAATCAAACAAGAATTGCTAAATACTGTACGTAAACTATTGACGACGGAGTCAATAAATTCCTAATGTTCTACAAAGAAGAAAGCCACTACGGGCTTAGTTAGTTTTCTTTAAATGGGCAGTGACACAAACACAAGTTTATTGTGTGCAGTGCATCGTCTCGACTTTATCAGCCGCCATTGATTGTAATGTATAGAGAGCTTCAGAGACTTAAAAGATTGACCCTTTTCTATTGAAACAGGTCGACTCCATAGGGATTGCTAAGAATTTGGCACACTGTAAATCTAGCTAATCCGTTTGTTTACAGTGAGAAATGGTGTGCGGGTAACTCATTTGTACCCTTGTACGACTAAATCCGTATACATACGTAACACCAGTAAAAATACATACATACATCTATTACACTGCAATATTCTAGATATTCCGGATCGTTTAAATTAAAGAGTTAGTAAAAAAAAGTTGTAAGAGTTTTTTACAAGGAATTGTATCCACTTACAGAGCTAGACCAGGGGCCTCACCATGACGTCTTAATGCGATTCAATTCCGATTCAGTTTAGGTTCGCTCACTGTGAGCTAAAACCTGAACTAAGTCTGAATTGAATCGCATTAAGACGTCATGGTAAGGCCTCAGGTCTTATAACAAGAAGTTAATTCTGTCATTAGGACGTTGTCGTAAGTGAGGGCCGCATTCGCGGTCGAATCTATAAATAAAAAGGGCATCATCAACATTGACAACATGGCGTAATTACCGGTCGTCGAAAGCTTGACAGTTCAACGTTGCCCCGTTGGATCTCAGAGCCCCTAATTTCTAACATGCTCATGGTCGCAATCACAATCAACGTTTCTATCAGTCAACGGTATGAGATGGCTGCGTTTGTGATTACGAGAGCTATCTATATGTATATGCCTACTACACGGCTTCTGGTTCTATATGTATATGCATGGGTCTTTAGATGCTAGGAACCAATTTGAATAAAACACTGTAGTGTAGATACTACTACTATACGTATCTAACGTATTAACATGATAATTTCATAATTGAATAGGCTTCCAGAATACAGCGATGCATAAGCGTAATAGCTTACAAAGCAATTTCGGATGTTTTGGGGTAATTTGGGACTAAGGGTAAATCCAAATATGTAATTGGAATTGCCGCTAAACCTATGTAACATATTTAATGGCTTTGGCACCGCATTGCAAAATCTATTGTCCAACCGAAAATAGATTTTCTGCTAACATAACAGTAATTGTACACACATCACTTCCGCTTCTCCTTTATTGCAATGTTTTTCTACTTCCGAACGCATCTTGGAAAGAAATAAATATGTAGTATTTTTTTTTATAGATACAGGAAGGCTTCACTTCCCGAACTAACTCTTTGTTTCTCTTATAAATATCGTATTGTATTGCTACTTATGAATCTATCCAAGAAGTTACCCTGGCAGGTCCGTGGATGTTCGAATCCGAATAGCCTCCCCCTGATGAGAATAATACTGTTTTTGATGTAGGAGTCTTGATTTAGAATAAAACGAGGAAAGAGGAAGTCATGTTTTGTTCTCACACGTAAGAGCAACCATTTGTTTATTTTTTACGTGCTCTTGATTGACTGCAGTAAAGCTGGCCTAGTTCGCCATAGTCAACGGCTGCACACATGTACAGTGTCGGATTATTATGGTGGCTAAACGAAATCGTTATTTGGTTTAATTTACGTTCGATCCACGCCTCTCAGCATTCAAACTGCATAAATTATTATAACGTAGAATGTTCGAAAATAATTTATAGAACGCACCTACCTATCAGTCCGATAGACTATTTATTTACCACTATAAAGCTCAGAGAGTTATAACTGCGTTAAGTAGTTCAAGGCTTAATTTGACTTAACAATAAGTTCATCACGAGCTGCTGTGGTACAGAAGTACCATTCCATTTGTAATTTCTACATTCTTATAGAAATAAGAATGTAGAAATTACAAAAATAGAGTACAGGAACGTCCTAAATTCCCCAATTTCATCAAATAGGGATAATGACTGCGTAAAGAAAAGGAAATGCCATATTCATATTCATATTCATATTCATATGGTTTATTGCAAATTATGTTGTTTTACAAGATCTTAATGTATAAAAGTCCAAAAACATAAACCCTGATAGGGCACAGCAACACTCTAAAATAAATACCTACATCTATAACTATATCACATTTCTAAATCATTTACAAAGAATAGTTATATACCTAGATGTCATTGATTCTAACATAAAAGTTAACATAAATTACATTTCACATATTAAAGATAATATCTATATTATTTAAATGTCCTAAATATAAATGTGGTTTTAAGGTATCTAAACTATTCCTTATATTCGACATCAGATAAGAATTCCTGAACAGAGTAATAACAATTCTTTAGTAGGAATGTTTTTAATTGAACTTTAAACCTTTTAGGATCATGTTCGTTTTTTAAAATTTCTGGTAATTTATTAAATAATTTTATACACATTGCAAAGGGGCCAGATTGTACCATTTGCAACTTCGAGAGGGGTCTTTGCAACTTTTTTCGAGGTCGTAGGTTTTGTGGTCTGGAATATTGCGGAAATAATTGCATATTTTTTTGACAAAAGTACATACTTCCATGATATAGATTGATGGCAGTGTCAAGATCTTTTGTTCAGTAAAGTGTTTTCTACAGCTCTCCATCATATCTATATTAACCAGGATTCTGATGCATCGCTTTTGTAGCCTGAATAGATGTATGGAATCTGCACTACCGCCCCACAGAAGTATACCATATTTCAACCAAGCGTGTGCATATGCATAATAAGCGCAAGTGGCAGTTTTTATATCTGTAGATATTTTCAACTTATACAGAGCGTATGTAAATCTATTTAATTTAGATATTACTTTGTTTATATGCTCCTTCCAGTTAATTTTAGCATCGACAGTGATACCAAGCAACGGAAAAGCATCAACGGATTCTAGTTGGACACCTTCAAAAGAATATTCCATGTTTATTGGACGTCTTTGATGTGGTCCAAACTGAATCAACTTTGTTTTCGAAAAATTCACCTGTAAGTTGTGGTTGGATAGCCAGGTGGTTATGTCTATAAGTATAGAGTCTAGTTGTTTCTTTAAGGTAAGGTCACTTTTGCAGGGAATTACAACCGATATATCATCTGCGAATAAAGTTGAAGGGCCATCAATTTTTTTAGGTAGACCATTTACTCCGTCTGTTAGATGAACAAAAAAAATGACACATGTTTTCTTTCGTCAAAAAAACAAAGAAAAAGTTAGCGCGTCGTTTATCGTTTGGGAATGGAGGCTCGTGATGTCACTTCTAAGTAAAAATTGTATCAAGACGTGACGTCATGCGACTTTTTAACTCAATTATCGTGGTAATGCTTTGATTAGTTATGTGAAAAAAGAAAAAATACGTATCCAATACTTTTTGATAATGTGTACCTGATAAAAAGGAAAACATTTTTTTTATCGTCTCTATTATCCTACTCAAGTGCATCATCAGTCCTAAATCTTCAAAATTGCTGTACTGGAAAGTTCTAAAAATAACCGAAGTGCATGTTACTAAAACTCTTAAATGCAGCCTAAATAAAGTAGACAAATAACTTTTATTTTTAGAAAAATATTTATATTTAATTACTTACTTCCATTTTAGATAGTTTTCATATGTATGTCACGAAACCAAAAGATGGGAAATAGGCAATGTGAAGTTAGTTTTAAAATTGTATTGATGCAAGCCGTTCCTACATCACGATACAGTGATAAGATAAGGTGAATACTGATAACGTTCTTACTTTTATGTAGGTCTCATCATAATGTTCATGGAGTCATCAAGTAATTAGAACACTCAACGGCTCAAATTGATCTACTTAGTGATATTGATAATGTCATTACTCTCATTACTAATAAAATTGCTATAGAAAATAGTAAGTCGGACTGGAGATTTTGAAATTTAAATATTTAAACAACTGAATAAGTATGAATAAATTAACCATTTGAACGCCAAGCTTAGATAAAAAAGCTAGTGCGTAGTTTACAACTTCATGCCTTTGCATGATTCTCATGCATTTTTACACTTCTACTCTCTATCGGCTATAGCCGACGTTGGCGTCCAAAAGGTTAAAAATATAATCATTTAAAAAGTTACTTACATTCCGTTAACCTACTATGTAATACCATTTTCCTAAAACCAAACATATCCGTAAATGTTTTAACATGAATATTAACTAGCTACCGTCTAGTGGGAGGTATATAAAATGCTGATGAAAAGGTCCGACAACGGTCTAAAAATAAAGATTGCACCGTTTTCACGTTGCAGCGCTTTATAGACTTCAATAAATATTAGCCTAATTAATTCGTCGGTTTTTCGACTAGTATTATTTTTATTTTTTAGGTATTATTCGTAAGTTTTGTTAATTGAAATGGATCTCCGCAAAGTAGTAACGCCTGATTCAATAAATTACATTATATCTAAAGTGCAAAAACATTTACAAGAATGTTCATGTAAATTTATTATTATTGAAATTAATTTTAATTCATGAAAAAGTCTCGTCAAATATAGGTATTTAACTGTGTAACTTTTTAAATTGTCATTTAATCTTTTCAGATATGCATACTATTGAAGATATGTTAGCGTATCAATACTTTTGTAATCATTTACAAAATAAATGCAAATATTTACTGTGACTTCAAGGGTTTATGTATTTTAGTACCTACTAATAATACGTAGATTTGCAAAGTAAAAGTAGAATTTAAGTTAAACAATTAAGTATATTACTCCCATTCTTTGATGGCAGTTCAGCTTGAGTTTTTGTAAAGCGAAACAGTTGTTTACAAAGTTTAATTTATACAACAAGAGCGGGTACGCAGATGTTTGTTCATAAAATAAATGTTGATAGATGAACATTTCAAACACAACTTTAGCTAATTTTTAATTAAAACATTTTAATAAAGTAGACAGAGCTAAGGCCATTAAGAAACATGCAAGAATTGTTAGCCATTACAGAATTACACTGCGAAGTTTGACAGATCGGTTGAATTCAGTTTACCCCGGCAACCCGCAATGTAATGAAACTTGCATGCAATTCTTGCATGTCTAAATGGGCCTTTAGGTTTGTAGTTGGCAATGTCGGCCGGATTTCTTGAGCTTGAAGACAAGTTTCAAAGTTACTCATAAAGATAACGATTTGCGTCCACGTTTCTCTGCTGCGACAGTACTCCTTAGGGGATTTAACTAGGTCCTTGGCAGAGAATACTATTTATCTCGGATGTTGTCTACGTTGTCAGTTGTTTACTTGGGCTAGAAACAAGCTTGGCCTAATAAAAGACAAGGTGAGAGACGATATAAATTATACACGAGAATTCGCTGTCTGAATTACTAAACACGAGTTTAGGTTTCAACCTCATGTGCCAGCTTATAATAATGAATTTTTGTTTCTCATGTTCTTTGTTAACCTATAGGAATGAAATCATATCATATCTGCATGGCAATTACCGCGGCAATAATTTAGTCTGCGGTTAACGAGGATACCCAACGTTAATTATTTTAAAGCCTTACGCATTATTTTTACTAATCCTCTGTGTTCGCATTCGTAAATGTTTATTCAAGTAAAGCCTAATAGGACTCGCCTACCTGGCCTTTCCTTTATACTTAAACAGCAAAAAATAGAAGTTATTTTTGTACAAACTTTTTTAAGCTGTGCGACCTTTTTCTTGTGCCCAAAATCACTGATATTATTTAGTGACGAGAAGTAATCAAATAATGTATTTTTTGGATATGAAGATTAATAAGATTATTTATGATGGCATTGGCTAGTAAAATCCTAACTTTGTACGTATAATAATTTACCTAATCGAAATTTTTGCAAGGTCGACGTTGTATTGATGTCATGTTTGGAATTGTTGATGTTTGGACAACAATGGCTAATGGGTGATGTGTCATTGTGTACCATAAAGGCACAAACAAAAGAGAAAAAAAGGTAGATGGACAGTTAACAATATGCACACCTATTAGATATAATAGAGGTTAAAAACGCATATTCATGAAATCCATATACTTAAATACCTATGAAATACACTCTATTTTCGGGTGGTACAAACCAATTAATGTACTAAGAGGTAGTCAGTTTGGTTTATAAATACTGGAATGCGAGCAGTACGGTTCAGTTTTATGGACATTACTTAATAATTAAGTAAGAGAGTGCTAGGCAGTTATTCTAATGTTATAAAACTTAAAAGTACCAATCTGTAGATCAGAGTAACGAGTAGATCTGGAGGCTTCTTGGAAAATAAAAATAGCTCCTAGCAACTATCTGTTTAGTATGTTAGTGGTCGCGGGCATCGATTCAACGTGCCACAGGTGTGAGTCACGTAACGGAAACGCTTCTTTACTGTGAGATTGATGTTCTGTAACTTGATGCATTCCCATCGTTTATTAAATATTTTATTCAAAATGTAAAAGGCAATCGACGTCTGTTCAACATATAGATATATAAGATTATGCCTTTTTTTGTAATCCAAATACAGAACAGAATATCTATGTAGGTACGCATTTACATAGTTATGGTTGTCTTGTCATTAAGCAGAAAACTTATGACGAACCATAATAAATAGGTACTTAATAAAAACTTATCCCTAAAAGGAATCTCTTCAAGTATTATTTTTGATTTACGCTTCTACATTCACTTGCTCGACCTATGGAATAAAATTTAATTGGTATTTTTCAGTGATTTAAATAAAACAGAAAGTAATAATTTCATTGTTTTTTTTTGTAAATAAGTGTAGTTAGCTCCTGGCTCACTAAGTTTCCTATTATGTCACCTCACCCTAAGCTGGCTTCCGCTTTGTGTTGAGTGGTTTCGGTCTACCAGCTGGGCAGCTAACGTGGGAAGAGTATGATCAGTCATCTAAAACTAGGTACTACATAATTATGATTATCTTTAATACCTCAATACCGATGAAACAATCTTTTTTTACCGTGTTAAAAGTTTATAACCGACGCGTTGAAATTCATTTATCAGAAATGATTAAAGATAAATTAATGTATTCATTCTAGATTTTAATGTATGGGCAAGACGGCAAAATTTATAATTTTAATTTATTGCTGCTGTGTTATACCTATATGTATACGAGTACATTAAAATACACGACTCTCCCGCCCCCTCCGCAAGCCGCTTCACCCCTCCTCCCCTTGAAAAATGTCCCGTTTTACAGATTTTCTCAATTTTCAGGAAAACTATATAAGCTAGGACAACATAATCAAAAACTGAATTATTTCTCATTAAATTACCTACAAATAAGTACGAACATTCATTTTGATACGATTTATAGTTTTCAAGCTATGGTGCATCAAAGATTGTTAAAAAATGTACGCTTTGGAAGTGTCTCTCGCGCAAACTATTCAGTTTAGAAAAAAATGATATTAGAAACCTCAATATCATTTTTGAATACCTATCCATAGATACCCCACACGTACGGGTTTGATGAAAAAAAAATCGAGTTTCAGTTCTAAGTATGGGGAACCCCAAAAAAAAATTGTTTTTTCTATTTTGTGTGAAAATCTTAATGCGGTTAACAGAATACATCTACTTACCAAGTTTCAACAGTATAAGTTCTTATAGTTTCGGAAAAAAGTGGCTAAAAAGTATAAGTTACTTACCATACGTCCACTTCAACAAATACGTTGGTCTGACAAACAATACGGTGATATTATCAAAGTTACCACCTTCTTCAGGTGTAGCTTGTCAACATTCAAGACGTACTTTTCATCTAGTTCAATTATGGCGAGGAAACGCATAGAACCCAGAAAACTGGGGCTGGAATTTTTTTTTTTCATCAACCCCATACGTGTGGGGTATCTATAGATAGGTCTTCAAAAATGATATTGAGGTTTCAAATATCATTTTTTTCTAAACTGAATAGTTTGCGCGAGAGACACTTCCAAAGCGTACATTTTTAATAATCTTTGATGCACCATAGCTTGGAAACTAAATCGTATCAAAATGAATGCAAGTACTTATTTGTAGGTAATTTAATGACAAATAATTCAGTCATTGATGATTGTATAGTTTGTATAGCTTATATAGTTTTCCTGAAAATTGAGAAAATCTGTAAAACGGGACACTTTTCAAGGGGGGGAGGGGTGAAGCGGCTTGCGGAGGGGGCGGGAGAGTTGTGTATTTTAATGTACTCGTATATAGGTATAACACAGCAGCTGTTTGAAAAAATTATAAGTTTTGCCGGTAAAAAATCTAGAATGAATATACTAAATAGCTAATACTGGGTGCTGCTCGTGTTTTTTCACACATTCCGTGTGTGTACAAATTACAAATTCGGCAAGCGGATTTTATTCATCGAAACTAACACATAGGTAATTGAAATTTCCATAATAAAAATGCTGAAGGGTTTTGTTGCGAGTTGCTCTGAAAGCATAACTAATGCATGAGGAAGCCTTTCACCCTCAGTGGTTTCATGTTCGTTTTATAAAGAAGCCATATTAACGTCACGGCTGTTCAACGCGACGTTCTAAAATCACCTTTCAAAGATAACAATTGACGAAGAGTTTTAATAAAATCAGTTACATTTATATGTTGAAAACCAAGCCAATAGCAATGCCAGATCGTTTGGTATTATAATAATTATTATTATTTATTTATTCAGAAACAATATATAGGTAGGTATACATTGTGTTTGAAAAAACAGGATGGAAATTAAATTAAATATTTACATTGTAAATACGAATGTTACAGACAAGATGACGATTATACATTAGCACATGTCAATTAAATTAATGTTCAATTAAATTTATTATAATTCAATTCCTAATTTTTATTCGGCATTCTCGTTCTACAGTTCATCAGTTTAGAACGTCATGTTAAGGTTGCCCTACGTATTCCTTAGTGTCATAACATAAATTCCTCTACAGAGTAGAAACACTCCTTCAGCAAAAAGCTTTTAATTTCCCACTAAAGGTATTTAGCTATTTGAGAGTGGCTTTAATTCGATGGGCAACTTGTTGAAAAGAGAAACTGCCTAATTGGCTTGCCTAATTAATTGGTAATTAAAGTTCTTAAGGCGAAGGGATAGGCAAAAGCTCATAAATTGGTTGTTTTTGTGCATGTTTTATGGCGATAATACACAATTTGGAGTTTTGAAAACTGCACATTCTATAAAACATGTCTTGAATTAGAATTCACCGGTGAAAACATATTCCTTAATGTCGTAGTTAGTACAAAAATTCGTTTGCTCTAAGAGTCTCGAAAATATTTTGTGCACGGTTTGCTCGGGTGAAACCAATCTGTTTGCTACGAATCTCGACGAGGTCACTCTAGTAACTCATAATTAAAATTCCGCGGTGCGTTTGCTTCAATTAGCCAACAAATAAGGCTTTAGAGAGTAGTACTGCCCTGATCCTGTGAAAAGGGCGAACGCAATATTTGCCCGCACATTCAATCAGGCGCTTTTCAATGTACAAAAAAATTCGGAAACCAAAAAAATGTTAAAAAGATAATACAATGAAATAAATTATTAAGATAAAACCAAAAATGTTCATAAAAAAATAATAAAAAAATAATAGATAAATAAATTAAAAAATAATTTGGATAAGACGTATGAAAATAATAAGGAAAAAGCAACGTTGCATGTTCGCTCGGTGGCGGCAGTGCGTAAGCGACGCGACGTTGCCAATATTCGCTTCGCGTTTTTTCATATTGGTTTGGCTAAGCATGTTGTTTGAGTCACAGAATAGGCGCGAAACAGTGCTTCAAAAAGTCGTACTCGTTCGCTTCGCACGTATAATACCTATATTAAGTTAAAAGTTATTATTTTCAATCCGTTTTTTGGGAACTTAGTGGCAGGTTGGTTTGATACTTACTTGCTGTTTAGCGAACAAGCATGGGAAATAGGATTTTGGTTGGAATTACTGCATGAAAAATTTTGATAATGAGGCAAGTAGTACTCCAATGTATAGTCTATCATTAGAAAGAAAAAAAAATGATATCTGAAGGTCAAAGTGGTTCCCAAACATGGATCCGTTATCAAAATAAAAAAGACCGCCATATTGAAATCTTTAGTTTTTCGACCGATTAATTTCAAAATCGATATCTGAGGATCCGAGTTGTCTCCAAACACGTATCCGTTATCAGAAATGACAAAAGTGGCCGCTATTTTGAAATCTTTAAGTTTTGGGCCGATTATTTTCAAAATCGATATCTGAGGGTCCGAGTGGTCGTCAAACACAAATCTGCTACCGAAAATGAAAAAACTGGCCGCCATTTTGAATTCTTTACTTTTTGGACCGAATATTTTCAAAATCGATATCTAAGGGTCCGAGTGGTCGTGAAACACAAATCTGCTATCAAAAATGAAAAAACTGGCCGCCATTTTGAAATCTTTAGTTTACCGACCGATTGATTTCAAAATCGATATCTGAGAAACCGAGTTGTCTCCAAACACGTATCCGTTATCAAAAATGACAAAAGTGGCCGCTATTTTGAAATCTTTAGTTTTTGGACCGATTATTTTCAAAACCGATATCTGAGGGTCCAAGAGCTCCCCAAACATAAATCCGTTATCAAAAATGAAAAAAGTGGCCGCCATTTTGAAATCTTTAAGTTTTGGGCCAATTGTTTTCAAAATCGATATCTGAGGATCCGAGTGGTCCCCAAACATGAATCCGTTTTTAAAAATTAAAAAAGTGGCCGCCATTTTGAAATCTTTAAGTTTTGGGCCGATTATTTTCAAAATCGATATCTGAGGGTCCGAGTGGTTGTCAAACAAAAATCTGCCACCGAAAATGAAAAAACTGGCCACCATTTAGAATTCTTTACTTTCTAGACCAATTGTTTTCAAAATCGATATCTGAGGATCCGAGTGGTCCCCAAACATGAATCCGTTTTTAAAAAGTAAAAAAGTGGCCGCCATTTTGAAATCTTTAAGTTTTGGACCGAATATTATCAAAATCGATATCTAAGGGTTCGAGTGGTCGTGAAACACAAATCTGCTATCAAAAATGAAAAAACTGGCCGCCATTTTGAAATCTTTAGTTTACCGACCGATTGATTTCAAAATCGATATCTGAGAATCCGAGTTGTCTCCAAACACGTATCCGTTATCAAAAATGACAAAAGTGGCCGCCATTTTGAAATCTTTAGTTTTTGGACCGATTATTTTCAAAACCGATATCTGAGGGTCCGAGAGCTCCCCAAACATAAATCCGTTATCAAAAATGAAAAAAGTGGCCGCCATTTTGAAATCTTTAAGTTTTGGGCCAATTGTTTTCAAAATCGATATCTAAGGATCCGAGTGGTCGCCAAACATGAATCCGTTTTTAAAAATTAAAAAAGTGGCCGCCATTTTGAAATCTTTAAGTTTTGGACCGAATATTATCAAAATCGATATCTAAGGGTTCGAGTGGTCGTGAAACACAAATCTGCTATCAAAAATGAAAAAACTGGCCGCCATTTTGAAATCTTTAGTTTACCGACCGATTGATTTCAAAATCGATATCTGAGAATCCGAGTTGTCTCCAAACACGTATCCGTTATGAAAAATGACAAAAGTGGCCGCTATTTTGAAATCTTTAGTTTTTGGACCGATTATTTTCAAAACCGATATCTGAGGGTCCAAGAGCTCCCCAAACATAAATCCGTTATCAAAAATGAAAAAAGTGGCCGCCATTTTGAAATCTTTAAGTTTTGGGCCAATTGTTTTCAAAATCGATATCTGAGGATCCGAGTGGTCCCCAAACATGAATCCGTTTTTAAAAATTAAAAAAGTGGCCGCCATTTTGAAATCTTTAAGTTTTGGACCGAATATTATCAAAATCGATATCTAAGGGTTCGAGTGGTCGTGAAACACAAATCTGCTATCAAAAATGAAAAAACTGGCCGCCATTTTGAAATCTTTAGTTTACCGACCGATTGATTTCAAAATCGATATCTGAGAATCCGAGTTGTCTCCAAACACGTATCCGTTATCAAAAATGACAAAAGTGGCCGCCATTTTGAAATCTTTAGTTTTTGGACCGATTATTTTCAAAACCGATATCTGAGGGTCGAAGAGCTCCCCAAACATAAATCCGTTATCAAAAATGAAAAAAGTGGCCGCCATTTTGAAATCTTTAAGTTTTGGGCCGATTATTTTCAAAATCGATATCTGAGGGTCCGAGTGGTTGTCAAACACAAATCTGCTACCGAAAATGAAAAAACTGGCCACCCTTTTGAATTCTTTACTTTCTAGACCAATTGTTTTCAAAATCGATATATGATGATCCGAGTGGTCCCCAAACATGAATCCGATTTTATAAATGAAAAAACTGGCCGCCATTTTGAAATCTTTAGTTTACCGACCGATTGATTTCAAAATTAATATCTGAGAATCCGAGTTGTCTCCAAACACGTATCCGTTATCAAAAATGACAAAAGTGGCCGCCATTTTGAAATCCTTAGTTTTTGGACCGATTATTTTCAAAACCGATATCTGAGGGTCCGAGAGCTCCCCAAACTTAAATCCATTATCAAAAATGAAAAAAGTGGCCGCCATTTTGAAATCTTTAAGTTTTGGGCCGATTATTTTCAAAACCGATATCTGAGGGTCCGAGAGGTCCCCAAAATTGAATCCGTTTTTAAAAATGAAAAAAGTGGGCGCCATTTTGAAATCTTTAAGTTTTGGTCCGATTTTTTTCAAAATCGATATCTAAGGGTCTGAGTGGTCGTGAAACACAAATCTGCTATCAAAAATGAAAAAACTGGCCGACATTTTGAAATCTTTAGTTTTCCGACCGATTGATTTCAAAATCGATATCTGAGGATCCGAGTTGTCTCCAAACACGTATACGTTATCAAAAATGACAAAAGTGGCCGCCATTTTGAAATATTTAGTTTTCAGACCAATTGTTTTCAAAACCGATATCTGAGGGTCCGAGAGGTCCCCAAACATAAATCTGTTTTTAAAAATGAAAAAAGTGGCCGCCATTTTGAAATCTTTAAATTTTGGATCGATTATTTTTAAAATCGATATCTGAGGGTCCGAGTGGTCATCAAACACAAATCTGCTATCGAAAATAAAAAAAACTGGCCGCCATTTTGAATTCTGTACTTTTTGGACCAAATGTTTTCAAAATCGATATCTGAGGATCCGAGTGGTCCCCAAACAAGAATCCGTTTTTAAAAATAAAAAAAGGTGTCCACCATTTTAAAAACTAGTTTTTGTACCGATTGTTTTCAAAATCGATATCTTACGATCTGAGTGGTTCCCAAACACGTATCCGTTATACAAAATAGAAAAGTCATCATCATTTTGAAATGTTTAGTTTTTGAACAGATTGTTTTCAAAATCGATATCTGAGCTGGCGGCCTCTTTTTCCATTTTTGATAACGGGTTGATAAATGGTGGCCAGTTTTTTCATTTATAAAAACGGGTTCATGTTTGGGGACCACTCGAATCCTCAGATATCGATTTTGAAAACAATTGGTCTAGAAAGTAAAGAATTCAAAATGGCGGCCACTTTTTTCATTTTTAAAAACAGATTTATGTTTGGGGACCTCTCGGACCCTCAGATATCGGTTAATAATCGGTCTGAAAACTAAACATTTCAAAATGGCGGCCACTTTTGTCATTTTTGATAACGTATACGTGTTTGGAGACAACTCGGATCCTCAGATATCGATTTTGAAATCAATCGGTCGGAAAACAAAAGTTTTCAAAATGGCGGCTACTTTTTTCATTTTTAAAAACGGATTCATGTTTGGGGACCACCTGGATCCTCAGATATCGAATTTGAAAACAATCGGTTCAAAAAGTAAAGAATTCAAAATGGCGGCCAGTTTTTTCATTTTCGATAGCAGAATTGTGTTTGACGACCACTCGGATTCTCAGATATCGATTTTGAAAATAATCGGTCCCAAACTTAAAGATTTCAAAATGGCGGCCACTTTTTTCATTTTTGATAACGGATTTATGTTTGGGGGGCTCTCGGACCCTCAGATATCGGTTTTGAAAATAATCGGTCCAAAAACTAAAGATTTCAAAATGGCGACCACTTTTGTCATTTTTGATAACGGATACGTGTTTGGAGACAACTCGGATTCTCAGATATCGATTTTGAAATCAATCGGTCGGTAAACTAAAGATTTCAAAATGGCGGCCAGTTTTTTCATTTTTGATAGCAGATTTGTGTTTCACGACCACTCGGACCCTTAGATATCGATTTTGAAAATATTCGGTCCAAAACTTAAAGATTTCAAAATGGCTGTCACTTTTTTCATTTTTAAAAACGGATTCATGTTTGGAGACAACTCGGATTCTCAGATATCGATTTTGAAATCAATCGGTCGGTAAACTAAAGATTTCAAAATGGCGGCCAGTTTTTTCATTTTTGATAGCAGATTTGTGTTTCACGACCACTCGGACCCTTAGATATCGATTTTGAAAATATTCGGTCCAAAACTTAAAGATTTCAAAATGGCGGTCACTTTTTTCATTTTTAAAAACGGATTCATGTTTGGAGACAACTCGGATTCTCAGATATCGATTTTGAAATCAATCGGTCGGTAAACTAAAGATTTCAAAATGGCGGCCAGTTTTTTCATTTTCGATAGCAGATTTGTGTTTCACGACCACTCGGACCCTCAGATATCGATTTCGAAAATATTCGGTCCAAAACTTAAAAATTTCAAAATGGCGGCCACTTTTTCCATTTTATATAACGGATACGTGTTTGGGAACCACTCGGATCGTCAGATATCGATTTTGAAAATAATCGGTCCAAAAACTAAAGATTTCAAAATGGCGGGCACTTTTTTCATTTTTGATAACGGATTCATGTTTGGGGACCACTCGGACCCTCAGATATCGATTTTGAAAACAATCGGTTCAAAAACTAGAGATTTCAAAATGGCGGTCACTTTTTTCATTTTATATAACGGATACGTGTTTGGGAATCACTCGGATCGTCAGATATCGATTTTGAAAACAATCAGTCGAAAAACAAAAGTTTTCAAAATGGCGGCTACTTTTTTCATTTTTAAAAACGGATTCATGTTTGGGGACCACTGATCCTCAGATATCGAATTTGAAAACAATCGGTTCAAAAAGTAAAGAATTCAAAATGGCGGCCAGTTTTTTCATTTTCGATGTTTGGAGACAACTCGGATTCTCAGATATCGATTTTGAAATCAATCGGTCGGTAAACTAAAGATTTCAAAATGGCGGCCAGTTTTTTCATTTTCGATAGCAGATTTGTGTTTGACGACCACTCGGATTCTCAGATATCGATTTTGAAAATAATCGGTCCAAAACTTAAAGAATTCAAAATGGCGGCCACCTTTTTCATTTTTGATAACGGATTCATGTTTGGGGACCTCTCGGACCCTCGGATATTGGTTTTGAAGATAATCATTGGAAAAACCATGCCTTATTCTGTCTTTCCCGCACACGTTCAAGTTTTACTTTATTCTGCAATAATAATTTACGTTGCGACTCTAAACAGACTCTGGACACCTTTGACGTCACGTTCATCACTATCCCGCGGAAACTGCATTTTTCTGGGATAAAAAGTAGCCTGTTTTAATCTAGGGTACCAACTGTCTTCGTTCCAAATTTCATCCAAATCCGTCCAGTTGTTGTAGCTTGAAGAAGAAACAAAAATACATACACACTCACTCACATCGTCACAAACTTTCTCATGTATTATATCACATACATACATACATAAATAACGTCTCTATTCCTTGCGGAGCAGACAGAGCCCAAGGTAACAAGACCTTAAAGGCCACGTTACGAATGCCGAAATGTTAATTATTTTTATTATTTTTGCAAAATCTGATTTGAACATTATGCTGTGTCTGTGTAGGCAATCGGAAAACTAAAGCAAGCGCCATCTACTAACATCGCAGTGCAATATTTCAATCCATCAGCACGCGCCCATTCGCATCGAGTTCACGCGTCGATTATTTAACAGATGTCGCGTTGATCGGACTGCTTGCCACGTCACGAACGGGCAAGGTCATTTGCCTATCCCTTCGCCTTAAAGACAATTTTTTACAAGTATTTAATAGTTTTTATTCCAAAACGCTACTCATAGTCGTGGTTTCAAAACCAAATGTGGTTACGCTAGATCTAAAATAAATCAAATTCCAGCGTCTGATTATAGAGGAAATCCTGCTTTGCGACGAAAGTGGAGTCGCAGTCCCGTATTACTAAAGGTTCAGTTTTGTCGCTCGCCGAGCTCGAGCGTATGACCGCACACCGCAACCGGTCGGCACAAACACTTACAAACGTATGCTGTGCGTACCCCTACCAGTACACAACAGGGCAACTCCGCTCGTTTTATTGGTTGGACTAACTAAAGCATTCTAGGCACGGTCCCTCATGCATGCAGCAGTCAGGGCCGTCTTTAAACTATTTGAGGCCCTGGGCACATTAGGATCATGGGGCCCCTATGACCTAAATATCGGTTATCATTTGGTAATCTGGCAGGAACTAGGGGGCCCCATTCGATCGCGGGGCCCTGGGCAAGTGCCCATAGTGCCCAGTGGAGAAGAGGGGCCTGGCAGCAGTCACCTAAAGTACAAACTTGCATATGAATGGTCCATGCCTCCGTACGTAACCATCGATCTTTCTTATTTAACACGTAAATAAGTTATGACCTTTCGCTGTTGTCCTACATATACGGCGGCTAAGCTTTTTCTCGTGACCGTAAAATGCACCTATGGTACGTAGGTACGAGTACGTGCGATCACCTATAAAATGCAAAAGAGTTTTTTTTGTGTTCTAAGCTGGCACTTCTGATCTGATCCCATATGGAAATTCAACACTGCCATAGATAGGTAAAACTTTAGTTCGCTCAATCTTATAAATTTAGAGATTCACAGGATTTGTTTTATAATACAAGAAAGTAGTGTCTTATAAAAATTTGAATTATTTTTGTAATATTACTTGGACATAAAAAGCTTTTTTTCTGAAAAATTTGAACTGGCACGAGATAGAAGAGAATCAGTATTTGGCCTTGAATCATCAGCATTAATTTCGCTGAAAATGGCTTCCGTTATCTGTTATCTACGTAGGTAACAATGATTTAGAAGTCGGATTTTAAGAACACAGAAGACGCACCCGCACACATTTTAAAACTTTTCTGAACCATGACGAAGGTTCGCTCCACCTCGATAGGCACTTAAATGCCGTACAGCGGCGATATTTACGAACCAGACTAACCACGGTGCTAGATATTTTGAGCTATTGTGTGCATAGGTAAAATATTTAAAAAACGGTTTCTGCTTTAACAATATTAATATATCTATGTATCTTCCGTATATTTAAATATTTTGATGGTTTACGACTTACCTACACAGGAACACATCATCAAGTAAAGTATTTCTACGAGTATAGCCTTTTTATTTGATAATCGCATGACATACTATGGCAATGGTAAGTTGGTCAATATTATCGTGATACTGGTATGTCAATACAGGATCGTGGATTTCAAAACAACAGATCTCGCTGCGATACGCGTCAATATTTCGTGATACACGAGAATATTGACCGTCTGATCCATGCCAATAAGTTTTTGTTTGTTTTGTGTGACTATAATTTTTATGGATTGTCAGCCGTTTTACATATTGTATACCAAATTCCAAATCAATCCATCCACGACAAGTGGGTCAAATTTGTAAGATTTGATCGTAACAAACACACAAACAAACATTGCAAGTTAAATAAAAGCTTGTTAAATAGGTCAAAGCTACACACACGATAGAACGACAAAAAATACCCTATTGTTAAATCGAACCATTCGGAGAACTCGAAAATTAACTATTCAGGTCAAATGGTTAGTTTCCTATACCTACTTCCGCGAGTTAGTTAATTGTGCTCGCAACAAAAAACCTGAAAACAAACAAATACAGCGTAATCTTACAACTTTAAGAATATATAACTTTAGTAGTGCGTTGTCAAACTGGCAAGCAAAGCAAAGGATTGACTCTCCTGGTAGAGTTCCGCTTTGAAAGAACTCCGAACAAACAAACTAGAGTGCCCATCAGCCTTTGTCAAATGAAAACGTAAAAGACCAGTGTTAGTTACTAGTAGTAAACTATTAATTTACGCATTAACAACGTAACTCCTAAGTCCTGCTATTATAACGGTTATTCAACCCTCGGTGTCGGAATTTCAATCCCCTTTTTGCAGTCCAGATTGCAATTAAGTCGGTGTTGGTCGGTGTTTACAGCATCGATTTGGCGAACAAGTATATTTTTCCAGTGATTATCTATCTATGATAAGTCACGTTTGGGTTAAAGTTGATTTCAAAAGTTGTTTATAACCGATTTATATGCAAGGTTCTATATCTACTCTACCTACCCTATAAGAATATAACTTGTAAGTTTCTTTCTTTTTCTTAGTGGAAGTTAAATATTTGACAATGTGACTACGAATAAGAATTTCGACTGACCAAAGGAAATAAAAACCAAAAAGGGACATCTCTCCCAGTAGTAAGGAATTGATTAGAGGCGTTGGGGGTTACCACATCGCGGCAAGCTGAACAGTGAGTAAAATGTTTTACGAGGTTCAGCCTGCGGCACAAATCTGGTTTATAAATATTTCCGTGTTTGAGTTTAAGTGCCCTTCATTCAAATTTAAGATAGGAAATCGTGTACTTTTTCAAATATTTCTCTTACTTGAATATGTATGCGCATAAAAAGGTTCAGACTCGAACAAAACGTTAAAGCACAGAAAATTTAAACAAAAATGTTGCTAGAATGTTTCTCGAGTTAAATAAACTTTGCCCTATTAATTAACTAATTTACCTTTTCCCTGTTTATTTCTGAAAAATTTGCTCAGATCGTAGGTAGAGTGTATGAATAAAACATTGACCTCGCGTAAAGCTCATTTTTATCACACGCAGGATTGATGTGGGATTGACGGAACCGGAGATGTACCTACATTGTACAATGACAAAAAAGATCATGAAAATTATTTCAGAGGGCCACGATGACCATCCATAATGTCCTTTGTAGCTAACGAGACGACTCGATTCAATCGGGCGACTGCAAAGCTGCACGCCACGACTATGGGTAAAAATAGAAATTAATCGATCCTGTTATTCGTGTCAGTCGCTTGACCCAGGAAACTCCGACAGGACTAGGACTACCGCTGAAAACATAAAGTTATTCATGAATGACGAATTTGTTTTTAAGTATACCTAAATGGTATGAGCTGTTTGTACAATGTTGAAGGCTGGGTCTGGCTATAGACTGCACTTATAGAAGAGTTAAAATCTGTGACCTTGTTTATAATATCTCGTAGATTTTTATAAATAGCATCAAATAAACTTTCACTACAAAACGTTTTAACATTAAATCAAAATACAGACGAATGAGTATCGATATTTTGGAGTTGATTCAAATCTTTTACATAATTAATTAAAGCTAATTAATGACAGTTGTTATTGAACGGTAACAACAACGAACGGGGGTAAAACGAGAAAATATAGGGCGAACTTGACTGTTCAAGAGGCGTGTATAATTTATAGTCGATAACGTACTTACGCACTCTTGGTATTCGCTTCGCGCTAAGCGGCTGTCGTAAAATCTTGGAAACACCCGAAGCGAGCGGTTTCCTTCGAATGGATTTCATTAAATGCTTAGTAGAAACTTCAGACAGGCAAGAAAATTGTTTGCTTATTAATTATTCAATGCTGAATCTTCTAAGCTAGGTATTATATGAAATTTGGAAATAATATCAATAATTTGTTAGTGTTGTTACATAGCATTGATTTATTTCTAAATCTGGGCACGTGTGTCGGTAGGGATCTACACAATCACGATCTGGTTGGGCCGAATGAATAATTAAGAAGGGTCGCGAGGGTCGCAGGCGCCTATAGAACGTCACATAGCCTTTGGGGACCTGTCACCAGCATATCTTACGATGTCAGACGCACGTAACGTCACCTAGTTATTAGGTATTGTATTGTCCCAGGTATCTCTAAAGGTACTACAACATTTAGTTGCGAGTTTGGTATAAAGATCATTTTAGTACCTACCGGGGAAGGACATAAGATAGTTTTTGTCCTGGAAAATCGCATAGTTCCCGCGGGATAGTGATAAAAGAATTCTGCGCTGGCGGAGTCGCGAGCAACAGCTAGTTATAAAAACAAAAAAACTACATTTAAGACCTTCACAACGAGCCCTTCCGTTTGACATATCAAACAACGTGACTACGTATAGTGTAAGTACGGTAGCTTTTAGAGAGCCATTCGGGTTTGTCTTGCTGTCTCACTCATTCTTATCGGTTTGATACTTGAAATGGCCGATGGTATCCGTATTCCGAATAGCATTCTAAGAGCTCATGGACTTTAGCTAGTTTGGAAATATTTTTAATAGGTATGCCCCGCGCCCCGTTTTCGCATCACAGAAAAGTCAAATTTCAGTTTAATTGATTAAATATTCAAAACAAATTGGCTGTGATAAATGAACAAACGGACAACGATCTCATAAAGGTTCCGTTTTTTCCCATTTGAGTTGCGGAACCCTAAAAAGTATCAACCTATCTATCTCAAGGTGTATGTAAGTTTTATCGTGTAGGGTCAAGTCAAGTGTGCTATAGGTTACAGGAAAGAGTATGAGTATGACACAATAAAGTAACGTTTAGTAAGTAAACAAATTGTTAATGATGCACATATGAACCTAAGAGAGCCAATGAGAAGCAAGAGCCATTGAACTTTGTCGCGATACTGTGTTGCTACATTGCCGGTATTTACTCGGCCCGCAACACGTTTTAATATTAATAACTCCATACAGGAGAGCTCCTGCAGCCTTCTTCTGAGGCTCGAGTCTTTATGATGATGTTTACCGCCGCTCGTCGCCTACTTTGCCAAGGTACCGACTGGAAGAAGGTAAAGTTTCTCACAGCTTACGGCCAAGCCACAATGTAGCAATACGTAACTGTAGAACTTTGTGAAACATGCGTCGGCAGTGTGGTTTAGTTTTAAGTTTTTTTCTTAGTATGTATACTTACTGAATTATTTTAGATTTGGAACACTAAGACTTCAAAGTAGGATATGGAGCCTTTATTGTTGTAAAAAACAAGTGATATATTTCGCTGTTCTCATTATTATCTAGGCTGGCAACGCATCTGCACTCCTCTATTGTTGCGGGTGTCCATGGGTGGTGGTGCTCGCTTACCATCAGCCTCAGGTGTCACTGGTTCGTTTGCCTTCCTTGTCGTATTTTTTCGTAATTTTACCCCACTTATCAAAAAAAACCTGTTTAAATAGTTTCTAAGCATTTAATGCCTTAAACTGTGTATTAAGGCGATTTCGGAATCAACGGTGTACTAGGTATAATTAGTATTTTAAAAAATCACAGAAATACCACAGTATTATAATTATTTATAATTTTCGAATGAGAAATATATCTAAGGACAATAGCTAAGCAGACAGGACGATACGGAATAGCATTCATTTCATAAATATGACATACTTATATATATACTTATATACTGTTGCAGCAACACAGTAAGTATAAAAATCTAGTTAGGTATCAGGAAAGTTCCTAACTACCTACCTAGGCACTTTCCCGTGCGTGCCACTGAATGCATTTCTGTAAAAACCTTTCTGTTCACAACAGACTCGAGTCCTCAAAGAGTTAAGTGTTGAACATGTTTCTCACTTAGGCTGTAGTTGGGTAGGATATGATAGGTATTTTCAAAGGGTATTTTTTCCAGCCATTTCTATTTTTCTCTGTTAATATTGGTCTTGCGTTTTAGCAGTTTTAATCTTTAAAGCCTTTGCTCTCTTCACTTGATGCATAACAGAAACTAACTAGCTTATTCTCCATTAAGCCTATGTCAAAAATTAATGGTGAAATGGCTAAGCATTATTTTTACGCCTAAAAGGGTCGACAGTTGTGATATCATACTAATATTTTCATGCATATCTAACATCTAACTCGCAATAATGTTTTCCAGAATATTCTCTATTTATTATTTTTTCATGACTTGTCTGCTCTGCGCAACACATTCACGGGTTATGTACACATAATAAGAAACAAAAGTTGCATTTCCTGTGGACAAACTCTAGTAAAATTTCAGACGTAGATAGAGTCGCCAACCTTGTTTCCTTTGAATAGGCAAACATTTGGTTAGGCGCCGTACATACGGATAGAAATATCAAAAATAATTTAGCTATAATCTCTTAAAATTAGTCAGGTCCGCAGATAAGAGGCTAACAATATTCAATGTATGATCTATGGGTAATGTGTAATGGGTACCTACCTAGTGTATATGCAATTAGTTCCAAATTTGATATACTTCTAATGGTTCGTCTGTTTGTCTTTCCGCGCGACAATAATCCTACTAATCCTAATCTTACTAATATTATAAATGCGAAAGTTTGTGACGAATGTGACGATGTGATGTGAGCGGGTGAGTGTGTATGTTTGTTCCTTCTTAATTCACGCTAAAATGACTGGACGGGTTTGGAACGAAGATAGTTGGTACATTAAATAGATTAAAACATAGGCTACTTTTTATCCCGGAAAATTGCATAGTTGCCGCGGGATAGCGATAAACATCTCACAGGTCGTAGCTGCCTAGAGTCTCATTGTAAATAATTATTGCAGAAATATACCATCAACATCAGAAGTTCTTAAGTCTAATCCTGCGCGGACAAAGTCGCGGGCAGAAGCTAGTAAATAATAAGCGAGTACTCCTAGGTAGGTGTATTGTATATAAAACAGCAAACGAGAGCATATTAAGTACTAATCCTACTAAAGCCTGTCTACCTACTCTTAACTGTACAGCTCTATCAGGGATAAAAAATTTGAATGATATTAAGATAATCCGTTAAATTTTCTGTTTTTACGGCCGATATCCCAAATATTTATTAACATGTATCTTAAAAAGGATCCAGACAACACGTTTTGTAAGTTCACATACCTAATACACAAAATATACAGTATATGTTCCATGTGGATCGCTCAGTGCGCGAATACACCGTTTTTTTGTTACAAAAGAAGTTTCATCTCAGTTGTTACTTGTGGTGCTAGGTTAACAGGTGCAGGTGCCTTAGTCTTGATGTAATTACTAATTGACGCTACCTCCGCATGCAGGCAAATTATGCGGCTCTGACGTTAATTCGTCATTAAATATTTTAGCACCACTCTAAGTTAGTGAAGTTCATTAAGTTCTTGATTGAGTTGTTTTTGGATGAAGGCGTACCTACTTTTGCCGCAGCGACGTCATTTTCAGAAATGAATATACCTATGTATTGTAGGTTGTATTGTATGTAACTGAAGGAAATACGTTACACGCTTACAGTATACACACACGCGTGGGTAGCTTCAACAAGTAATGCTTAGCTAAGGTTTAAATTATTAAGTGAGGCTAATGTGTCAAGAACAAGAATTAAGTATACTTCAACAACTTTCTGGAGAGTAATGAACAAGTTGATACTGACTCAAAGTCTCAGTACATTTATTGAAAGACATGATGGCAGCGAGACACCAATTGAGAAACTAATGAACTAAATTGCATCAACTTACTTAAAAGTATGATGTTTCATGGTTATGTAGTTAATTGATTACGGAGTGTTTTATTTGTAACCAAATAGTGAGAGTTAGGTACTCGGGTGTATTCAGTGTATTATTGTCGAGTAAACAAAGGGCGTTGCAAAAATACGATCGCTACTCCGCGAGTATTTTTAAAGGTTGTCAGTTTCATCAAATAGTTAATCGTTTTTGGATCTTGATCTCTATATATTTAGGACAGGACAGTCATGTTGTAACATTATTTCATTACTTACATTTATTAGAATTTGGTAATTTTGCTTTTACTGCAAAAATAATCAGATGTAGCTGCCAAGGTTTTGGTACCTACCCACTGCGAGTTGTCGTAACTCGTAACGTACCTAACAAATTTTCTGTGTGGCTCCTTAGGGTTACCTGCTACCCTGCTAGACTTGCCTGCTGCATTGCATAACAGAAATCGCTACTAGACTATCCCATACGTACCCACTCACAATCCCATGCGTAATTCTTTGCCCATATGAATGGCATATATTTTTGTTTGTTTCATGCAGCGATTAAATACACTTTTAAGTACACGTTCGCCAAGATTAGCAGGACCTGATAAACAATATCTTTTAAATTTAGTCTCGATGCAACGCAAAGGGGTTTACATACAAGTTTGAAGCCAGTCTGCATGTGGCCTTGTAGCGCCGGATCGGGTGAACCTATTTCAACGGGTTTTTTGTTTGGCAGCTGGATCAAGGCGTGGATCGGAGCTTTATTTGGTGAATATTGATTTTACTGTTTTCAAGATATTTACAATTTCTAGTAAGAACTTAATACCTAAGTAGGTATTTTGATTGGTTTATAATAGACAATCATATACCTACCTACCTAATTATTGTTCGTTAAAATGAAGGAAAATACTACAAATATTATGTGATTGAGGGAAACAAAGTTTTTAAGTTTTCTTCGTAAGTTTCTAGGGACCACCACGTGACGAATGAACGCGAGCGGAGTTCCATTGTACTCTTACGAGCCTACGTTGCGTTGCGAAGGTTGCGATATGGTTTCGCTCATTACTGAAGCGATGCTAGGGGTTGAACATTTATATCGCGTGGACATAGACATTCGCTATTAAACTACTTAATATGTCTGTAGCAAGAGAAAGATCCTTAACGAAAAATAAGGTTCCCTAAAAATTTGGGTAAAGAAGCCCTGAAATTCGTATCTACAGTGTCCTGGACGCGCTATTCAAAGGTGGGTTATTTCACTTGAGCTTAAGTGCTTGTAATACCTTTAAGCAGGTAGGTAATTAAATTAATTGAAGTAACAATTTTATTATTAAAAAAAAGTCTGAGCGTATCTAAAATTAAGCGTAAAACACAGAACGGGCCTTATACCTACTACGAAATTCGATTTTGGAAGTTCGTTTCGTGCCGTTCTGTTCTCACTAATAATTATTAATTTGAGAGTGAGAGGGACGGCGTGTAGCGAACTTCGAAAATCGAATTTCGGAGTAGCCCCCCCGGGTGCGGGTCAGGCGATGGTCGAGTCGCGATCGCGATTACCCCAGTCCCAACACAACGGCTCACAATGGCTTACTACAGTCATGGAGCAATGGCGCGCCATGGCGATGTAGCGATTGGCGCGTAGTGGCGTTGTAGCGATGGCCGTGCATAGCCCATTGTGCGAGGGGGCTATTGCACACACAGACAGACAGCATAGGTATTCGTAGTTCGTGATCATCATCAATGCACACGCCGTCTGTTTGAACTATTCATAAATAAGAGCTAGCGAATAGACCCGCCGTGCCTCTGATCTAAACCGCCCTGGTTTAGAACTTTAGGGTTTTCTGGCTTTAATATTAACTAGCTTCTGCCCGCGACTTCGTCTGCGTAGAATTATACATAGGTATAAACCTTCCTCTTGAATCACTATCTATTAAAAAAACTATCAAAATCCGTTGCGTAGTTTTAAATACCTAAGCATAGGTACATAGGGACAGACAGACAAACAGACAGCGGAAAGAGACTTTGTTCTATACTATGTAGGGAAAGATGCCTTGCAAAAAAAGAGTTTTATTTATGGTTTTTTTCTAGTTGGTTTTGTTTCTTTCCTATTCAACACATTGCAAACAGCAACATAACTAAAACCTATATGTATTTATTTATCTGTGGAGGTCAGGTGATGGTAATGGTCAGTTTCAAAGCAATCATACAAGAGTCATACAGATGCACTTTTTGGATCATTATCAAGTGGCCTGACATAAGCTGGTGTAATGTCAAAGAACCATACTCTATCTACCTATACTACATATAGTCCACGCTCTATCATAATTAGTTACCAGTTTTTGTGTTCCATACCTCAAAAGAAAAAAAAGGAACCTTAAAGGATCACATTGTTGTATGTCTGTCTGTTAACTTGACAGTGTCAAAACCCATTTAATACTCAGGAATACATCGGACAAATACAATAGTTGCAAAGAATAAATTACTCTAATTATCATAATAAAAAAAAACACCAATCCACAAAAAATACTTTTGTCTTTCATAGAAAGATATTGAAGTACAATAATATTTTTTGATTTTTGTACAAACAGTTTTCTCCTTTCAGAAAGGTTAGTCTTAATCCAAATTGGCCACCAGATGTGTCCGAAAATACCAGTCTTTAATAAACAATGCTGTAATGAGTGGCAAGTTAGCATCTCAAGCATTTTAACATAGGTCTATATGAACCAGTAATGTGTCTGAAAAGTATTGGCTTGAGCTCTGCTCCATTACTGGTTTAGGTTTTTATAATGTTTTTATACCTATTTTGTACTAATATTGTTTTATAACTTTTATATAAATACTAGCTGATGCCCGCGACTTCGTCTGCAAAGAATTCGTTTATCACTATCCCGCGGGAACTACGCAATTTTCCGGGATAAAAAGTAGCCTATGTGTTATTCCAGACCATAATTTATCTCTGTTCCAAATTTCATCCAGATCCGTTAAGCCGTACTGGCGTGAAAGAGTAACAAACATCCATACATCCATACATCCATACTTACAAACTTTCGCCTTTATAATAGTAGTAGGATTGTAAAAACCTAGCTTAGCGAATCCAAATAAATATACTGAATACAATATTTTGAAATGACCCGATGTTTAAAATGTCAGAAAACATTCACAAGTGCATTATCACTTTCAGTAGAAAGATACAGGTCACCTCTCAAATAAAGCTTTTAGTCAATGTGATACAAACTTCTAAGCAACAGCATGCATTACATTTTACATTAAGAATTTTGTCATTCTGCATGGTTACGGATATACTATCTTACTGACTTGACTATACAATATACATTACCTGTACTGTCTGCTGTGGAGGTGCAGTGAATGCAAACAAGGCATATCACCAGAGTTCCCCAAAGTTTCACTGAATACATCTTGAATAACCGTTCCAATTCTTCCATCTAGTATAGCTACTTTTTCTTCACCGAGGAACCACTTATAAAGTAACTCCACAATAATGTACTTTTATATTTCATCACGCGTACATGTTTTTCTATAACAGAGCCTTCTACAGCATCGATACCTCGGCTTGGCACATTTTAACTTCATCATTGAGTGGTTGCTAGGATTTGAATACCACAACAATACGTACAACACACCTGTAGAATTAGCTTTACTCAACTCTAAACATAATGGACACTGAATTACTCACAAGTTCACTCAACTTTGTACGCGACTTTTAATTTCATAGAACTTGCTCCCATGAACACTAAAACCACGTAAAAGAATAGAACACAACAAAAGTTTCATAATAAAGCTTAAAGTTATATATGAATACAGTTTCATGAACTTTTTAACTTGCTTTGTAACTTATTTTCGCAATACTTTGAAAGAACTTAATGAAAGAAGGACGCGTACGATCGAGATGACCAAAACGCGTCAGTCTAGTATACTGGTTGGTTGATTTGGCCTGAATCAACTTCAGATGAATGGCGAGATTGGCGAGTAAAATGAGCGAATGGAATACCACAGTGCTGCCACCGTTAATAATTAGTGTGAGATTTTAATCAATTGAATCATAAATTTTCAAGAATTTTAGCCCAATGAATATTTCTAAAAGTAGATAAATACAAACTAAATGTTCTTTGTTTTATTTAACTTTATTTTACAAAGTGGAAGCCATTTCAATGAGAATCAATAAGCATTTACTAAAAAAAAAATATCACAATTGAACTGTAGAACTTCAATATAACATAAATAAAATTCGAAAGAAGGAAATAACTTTCTGCAAGCTTACTCAGAAGTATATTAGAATATCGAAGTTTCGTACCATTTCACTCACACTAGCAGCCATTTACAGCAGAGTGAAAGAGACGGTAAACTTCGATTTTTGGCGAAAGTCTGTGCTGTTTGATTTTAAAGAAATAAAAACTCCTTAGAGAAAATGCTGGCAACTTTGATAAAAAATAACCTCTCAAGTTCTTTTGCACTACCCTGTCATTTCGAGTAGTCGAGGCGGGTTTAAATCCTAGGTAATCGCCGATATTATCAACTTTTTACTGTAGAAAACTGAATATTCCGTAAAAGCAGTAAATTAAGTTCATCCGACATCTATTATTTTAGTCACGGAACTGCAGTTTTCATGATGTTGATCTGATAACCTCTTCGTTTCATTGTGTTTTGACGTTTGCGTCTGTGAAGTGAATTCCGTCGGTTTTCTGTAATTCAACGATTTATGTTTATTGTTTCCAGCCATGGTGCGTATGAACGTATTGAGTGACGCTCTGAAGTCTATTCACAATGCTGAAAAGCGCGGCAAACGGCAAGTGCTCATCCGGCCTTGCTCGAAAGTAATCGTCAAGTTTTTGACTGTGATGATGAAGCACGGCTACATTGGCGAGTTTGAGATTGTAGATGATCACAGAGCTGGCAAAATCGTCGTCAACCTTACAGGAAGACTGAACAAGTGTGGAGTTATTTCACCCCGCTTTGATGTACCGATCAATGACATCGAGAGATGGACAAACCTCCTGCCATCCCGACAGTTTGGGTGAGTTACTTACAATTTTGCATTTAATTTGGTAAACTCCTCATTGTAATGTTTATTATTGAGCTTGTTTTTATTCTATGCCCAAACCAACAACATTTCTTTCAAGCTAACCTAGTTTCATGGTTGCGTTTGTTCTGACATCTTTGGAAACTATTTTATGTTAGCTGTGATTTCTGCAGTAATTATTTTTATGTATATAATATATATATATTGATATTATTTCTTAGACAATAATTTCACCATGCATTTTAAACATTGGTTATGTTTTGAGTAATATTATACCGTTCGTAGTAAGGCCTTATGCTATCTATTCAAAAATTATATGAATACATAGTTACAAATATAAGTAATGGATGTAGATACCATAGTAAAATTTTACAATATCTTAATCATAGTTTATATTGCCTTGGTTAAGATATTTTTTTGTTACTGAAAATAATAGTGGAACTCTGAGAATAATTCCTATATGCTTTTATATGTAGAAATATGTACACAATTAAACTTGGTTCTTTTTTTATGCAAATAATTCTTGGCCATGGTATTAATTTAACATATTGTGCGGGTGTAGCATTGCCTGCATCACACTGTATGCATTAGAATTGAGGACTTTGTGACAAATTTAACACTAATGTTGCTATGACATGGGGTCATAACTACTACTACTATACCTACTATAACTGTTAATTTTAAATTTACTCTATCCTGCATTTATATTTTTAGTAAAAGTATATAATAAGGCACAACTACCGCGAATTACCAACAGCTCTCGTTGGTCATTTGATAGTGTGTGCTAAATTAACAAATAAACGGTACAACTTGATGTCACTCCGTAGTGAACATTGTGAGTGCTGTTTCATACAATACTTTATTATGTTCAACCAAGCCCTTTATTCTATGTACCTACACTATGTAGTGTACTGATAAATTCATGTGATTACATACATATATATACATAAATCATGTCTTTATTCCTTACGGGGTAGACAGAGCCTAAGGTAACAAGACTTAAAGGCCACATTTAGCATGGTTGAGGGTGTATAGCTAGAAAGGGGAATCAAAATAGTGATGGGTTGCTAGCCGCATTGCCTATAGCATCATTCCTAAGATTTTCGCTCATTCTTATTACCGTTGATAAAATATTTGATTTATAAAAAAAACTTTATAAACATGTTAGTGGTGGTTTTTAAGTTAACAAACCACAATGAGTAAATAAGTACTTAATATTGAACGATGTAATAAAAATTGATTGTTTTCTTAAACCCTAATGCTAGCTGTAGGTACCTGACCAAATATGAAGCAATCAATTATATGAACTTCATCAATCTTTTCACAGGTACCTTGTTCTCACAACCAGCGGTGGAATCATGGATCATGAAGAAGCCAGAAGGAAACATCTTGGAGGAAAAATTCTAGGCTTCTTTTTCTAAGTTTACACAATAGACGAGAAAACGTATTATCTTGTTTTATTTCTAATTACTAAAGACATTTACCTATTTTGCCCTTGGAAGTTGTTTGTTTGTAAGAGATAGTAAATTAGTTGAACAAAGACACAATTACAGTCTGTCTCAATAAAGAACGTATGGCTGGCGCATTCACTTTGACAAATTTAGAGGTGGTTAGAATAGTACGTATTGATTTATGTCTATGTATGTCTACTACCACCGTGGTCGTCAAATTGCGGCCCGCGGCCGTTATTTGAGCGGCCCGCGGCAAAGTTAATTGTTTCAATAGTCAACTATACCTCTTGGAGCGCCTTCACATACTCTGCGGCCCAGCCCTGTAGGCTTATTGTCTAACTCGCTCGCAATCGCCATCGTGTTCATTTTGACAGTTCTTGTATGAATGTGACAGCTAGCTGATTCCGATGTAAATTGTCAGCCCATACATGAACTGTCAAAATGAACACGATGGCGATTGCGAGCGAGTTAGACAATAAGCCTACTGGAACTCACACTGTCATGTGGCCCTTGGCCAGTAAAGTGTGACGATCGCTGGTCTAGTATGTATGTATTTATGTGTGTTTACCAAAGCTATAATACGGATCGGAATGGACTGAATGTATGTTACATCTATGTGTATGTATGTACTACAGTTTTTTATGCATATTTGCCGAATTTACATATACCTACATATTCGTACGGATTCCTCGGTGCGCGAGTCTGACTCGCAATTGGCCGGCTTTGAATTTGAAAGGAAATTGGCGGTCAAGACAAGAACATATTTGCAAGGCTAAACTAGGGGATTACGACCATGTCGGGTTGTTAGTAACCATCAACCCATGATGTTCCATAAACAAGCCAGGAAAGAAATCGTGCCCCGTACTGGCTCAGGCATTCATTGATGGATCCAGAAGAAGGGAGGGAATGCGCATTGGCTACTTCGAAATTCTAAGTTCGCAGTTTCCATCGTATACAGTGAGCAAAACGGCACGAAACGAAAGCCAGGCTTCATTTATTAGAGCCACCTAACGGCACTACGTTTTAATCTTGATTCTTTCGTGCCGGTGTCTCGAATAGTCTATGTTGAAGTTGCCGATTTAAAAACCAACCAATAGATGTCGCTAGCGAGTGTTAATAGTGAGTAAACGACATTAAATTCAAGTAATAGCAATCAAAGTGTACGTTATTTTTAGTATATTTCGAATATATCACGTGATGACTGAAACGTGCAATTACTTAATTACAATAAAGAGTTATACATACATACATACTTAACTTAGTTGTCATCCAAAATAAAATAACAAACTCCAACTACCTATTCGTTTCTTTAGTAAGTTACTAGATGGCGACACTTGATCTAGGCTCATTAGATTAACACAAACTCAAAGATTTATTCGCTTTGATACAAGATACAAGATCAAACCCTGTAAGGGCACTGCAAATATTACTTAAAAAAATTAACAATGCTTACATCTAAACTAAGGAATTAGGCAGTACTATAATATCAGTAGCGAGGGTGGTGGCAAGGAAGTAAACCCAAGTCACGTGCGGTGCGTGGTACAAGAACAATGTTTATTCATAAAACTTAGCTTATACATATAAATATAATAGGCTTGTCGTTGATACCAACGTAGTGATTATAATATTCTCTTTGGTTTGGTGTATTTCGTAGCATGTCAGCTATTCGGCAAGAGATGGCGCTACACGCTAATCCTTTGAACGCTAAGTTGAGCTAAAGCTATATAGCTTAGTAAAACCAGTGCCTAGTTTGAAACTTTATGCTTTTGCATGATTTTCATGCACTTTTACACTTCTTATTTCTGTTGGCTAAAGCCGACGTTGGCGTTAAACTAGCTAGATGGAATTTTCATCTGCCAACAACAGTAACAAGAAGCGCATACAGATTAAAAATTTAACATTCAGATAGAAGAACTACCTCCCTCGTATTAGAACCGTGCACGACTCTAGCCATCTCGCAAACTCAACTTTAGGGGCGTTTATCAAATAGTGAATGATAAGTGCTTATAATTTTAAATAAGAATGGGATGATTAATGTGCCGTAACGGGAATTTGTTAAATTAGTTATTATCTTGAAAAGGTACCTAAGTACATAATATGTTAAGACATGAAACATGATGCTGCTGGTACTGTAGCTATAATAAGGTAAGTTCAGACACCTAGTAATAAATAAACTTCTATTTCACCTCACTAGCTCGAAAAGGCTGTCTTTCTCCTTCAAAATCTGGTGGAAAGGTTCTTGAAATTCTTACGTGACGATGATCACTATTGTCCACCAACTCATATACTCAGGAATTTGAAATTTGAATTTCGTATGTTGCCGTCCCGCTTACACGAATAGTACTTAATTAGGTGAGTGAGAGAGACGGAATAATACGAACTTCAAATGTAGAAATTATAATTAGACCCCCTTACTTTTTCAATGGATAAAAAAAATATATCACGTTCAAAAACGAGATCCGTTATCCATTATAAATTTATTTTTAAATCCGTTAATTCCTAAGTTATTTCATAAATTGCTAACGTTCATCTCTAAATATATAAAAGAAAAACTGACTGACTGACTGACATACAGCCCAAACCGCTGGTTCTAGAGATTCCAAATTTGGCACGGAGGTTCCTTATAAAGTCTAGGGGTGCACTAAAAAAGGATTTTTCTAACTTCGACCCCTAAAGGGGTTAAATGGGGGTCCAAAGTTTGTATGGGGAAACAAGATTAGTTAAATCAATTTATTCAAAACTTCACAGGAGTATTCCTAACTATAAATAAGTACACCTGTTTCAGGTTTTTTGAAAATTCAACCCCTAAAAGGAGACAGTCTGAAAATGAACATGGGTATTGTTTGTACTTTGTACGGTTTATCGGCTCGTTGATTACGTAAACAACAACACACATACCTACCTGACACACACACACACACACACACAAATTTCGGAACTGGAAAAAATGGGATTTATATATTCGATTCCGAGTGACCCTATCTCAGTAACTATAATACAGGTGGCGGCACGTAAGTCTAACGGGGAGTACGCCCTCCCGCGACCCCTGCACTCCCCGGCGCTACCTTATTTTTGACTACTGCCACACGGCGGCCACGACGTACAAAATCCGCGTTCTGAAATGAATACAGGCACGACGTCGTCTGTACACGCGTCAATGTGTGCGTAAGATACACAGGGCTGTCTATCGCAAAAACCTAGTACTATAAGTACTACCAATGACATAAATATACTAAAGATATGGCTTAGATGTGTGCAAATAAATGTACTTAATCGTTATCTATTTATTTAAACTTACTTTAAATGTGTCTGTATGTGTATTTAAGCATTATTATTTTCAATTACAATAGATGTACGACAACAAACTTAAGCGAATGATTCTGTAGTTATTTCATGTATTAATCGCGATAATTTCAGAAAGCATTTAATTTTCTAATGTTTTGTGAAATGAAGTAGGTAGGATAGGTTCCCGAACTTGTGACGTGCGGCCGACATACATCGCGTCGCGAGCCCTACTAGTTGCCAGCAGCTTTCCGGCAGACTGCGCTTGAGGGGTGGGGTAACTCGAATAGGTGCGGGGCGGAGCGTGGCCATTCTGTACGTTAGTACTATTATATATTCTGTGCTACTGCGCATCAACGGTCATAGCTAGACTGATGTGCCGGCACTTGTAACTACTCTTCAAATTTCGTACACAAGTAGGCGCCATGGTGGTGAAAAGCAAAACTAGAATCATAAGTCCTACTAGCGTCATCTAGTGGTGAAAAGCAGAACCAGAACGACAGTTCTAATAGCGCCATCTAGGGGTGAGGGGCAGAAATTTAATCATAGTTGTTGATACTAGCGTCATCTAGTGGCGAAAAGCAGAACCAGCACAGTCGGCTCTACTAGCGCTATCTAGGGGTGAGGAGCAGAACTAGAATCACAGGCGGACCTTCTAGCGTCATCTGGGGGCCAATAGCAAAACTAGAAGCACAGTTGTTCCTACTAGCGCCATCTAGTGGTGAAAAGCAGAACTAGGAGCACAGATGGACCTACTAGCGTTATCTAGTGGTGAAAAGCAGTACCAGAATCACAGTCGGTTCTACTAGCGCCATCTAGGGGTGAGGAGCATAACTTTAATCATAGTTGTTGATACTAGCGTCATCTAGTGGCGAAAAGCAGAACCAGAATCAGCGCTATCTAGGGGTGAGGAGCAGAAATTTAATCATAGTTGTTGATACTAGCGTCATCTAGTGGCGAAAAGCAGAACCGGAATCACAGTCGGTTCTACTAGCGCTATCTAGGGGTGAGTACCAGAAATTTAATCATAGTTGTTGATACTAGTTAGCGTCATCTGTAGCGTGAGTACCAGAAATTTAATTACAGTTGTTGATACTAGCGTCATCTAGTGGCGAAAAGAAGAACCAGAATCACTAGGCTCTGTCTACCCCGTAAGGGATAAAGACGTGATTTTTGAATGTAAATATGTATACCATCTGCACTAATTTTTTCTATGGCTTTTTCCTTCCAGCCCTCGACCCAGCTCTTCCCGGCTTCATCACCAACGACCACAACGACTGATGATGGAGCGTACACCGAGGTCATCCACACCAACGCAGGCATGCTGGGCTACGCCTCCGACCTGGCCCACGTGGACTTCTAACCCAACGGTGGGACCAACATGTGCGACTCGGCCGAGTGCGACAATGCCAGTTAAGAATTGGAGACCAATTGGAGACATTTGCCGACCGGATAGCTATAGACCGACCGCTTAACTGAGTCCTCGCCCGCGCGGGTACAGGGGCGCAGGCGCAGGGTAGGTGGACAAAGCGGACCGAGAGAGGTGCGGGGAGCGGGCGGATAGTGCACCTGACGCCCGTAGCTCTCTCGGCCCCCTATATTGTATTTATGTATTTAAATATGTATTTATATCTATATAAGTATGTTTAGTACCCATAGTACTAGCTGTGCTTAGTTTGGGACTAAGTCAATTGGTGTCAATTGTCCATCCCGCCGCAAAAAAGGAACGTTGTAAATTTGCGTACCATCTGCACGAGAGGAGTAGCAACCGGTGCATTCTATGTTTTATCTCTGCTCCCAAACCAGACGACAAGTAACTCTCCTGTAATTTCAGGTCCTACTACTACCTGGCGGAGTCCCTCATTTCTGGGGGTTCCACAGGGCGCCGCTGCGCCACCTACGTGGGGGCGATGACCGGCAACTGCCTGCTGTGGGGCAACCTCAACATGGGGGGGGCTCGTCCCCAAGACTGGGTGAGTTGGCGTCCTCAAACTACATACACATTCAGGGTCTCTTCAAAGGTTAGGTTAGTTTGACTAAATCCTACTAATATCATCATCATCATCACTACCTAGTATAAAACAAAGTCGCTTTCTCTGTCCCTATGTCCCTATGTATGCTTAAATCTTTAAAACTACGCAACGGATTTTGATGCGGTTTTTTTAATAGATAGAGTGAATCAAGAGGAAGGTTTATATGTATAATACATGCATAATATACCGTGAGAAGCCGGGGCGGGTCGCTAGTAATATAATAAATGCGAAAGTTTGTGACGATGTGAAGATGTGATGTTTGTTGTATATGTTTGTTCCTTCTTCAAGCTGAAACGGCGGGACGGATTTGGATCAAATTTGGAACGGAGATAGCTGGTACCCTATATAAAAACATAGGCTACTTTTTTATCCCAAAAAATTGGATAGCTCCCGCGGGATAGCGATAAACATGTCAAAAGTCGTAGCTGTCCAGAGCCGCAACGTATATAATTATTGCAAAATAATTATACTATCAACATCAGTTCAGTCTTATCCTACGCGGACGAAGTCGCGGGCAGAAGCTAGTTGCTAAATAAAAAACTGATTTACTATTAGTTCAACTGTTTTCCTTCCATCAATCATTTTTCTCGCTGTAGTGAGGTGAAAAATTGTGTGTTTCGCTCGGCAGCAGCAGCAAAGTTGTTTTGTCTCTCACGCCTTGAAACCCTCGCGACTCTCAGGATTTCAATCATAGGATCCTTCGCTTGCTCGGGTTTCAATTCAATACAGGCACTCGCGCCAACCAAAAACTTTGCAGCCTTGCATAACAAATAACTAGTGTTTGAAAATAAGTTACATAGGTACCTAATTACCCGCTATAAAAAATCAAACACTTTCATTTGTTTTTTTTTTTAATGTAAATAGGAAGGCAAATGAGCAAGTGGGTCACCTGATGGTAAGCGATCACCACTGCCCATAGACACCCGCAACCCCGGAGAGATTGCAGATGCGTTGCCAACCTAGAGGACTTAGATGAAATACCTCTTATGCCCGTAATTTCCCCGGCTGTCTTACTCTCCACACCGGAACACAGCAGTGCAAGCACTGCTGCTTAGCGGCAGAATTAGCGAGTAAGATGGTGGTAGAGATCCGGACGGACCTTGCACAAGGCCCTACCACCCGCTCGAATCAATTACATTTAAAATTTCATAGTGTACAAGTTTAGTAAATGAATAGTTGCCGAATTGTCAATGACTTAATAATTCAGGAACCGCTTGGTGGAACTGGGGGCTTGAATGGTACAGTGAAAATATGGCGGCCTTTGCCGCGATGATGCGATTGTGCATGCGGTGTGAGCCTTGTGATTGTGACCCACAACCAACTCCTATCCTATGGTAATCGTCATCGCCGCGCAGCGGACCGTGGCGTCACTAGTCACTACAGCTAGCAAGCGCAAGTCGCAGGCCTCGCAGCCCCCGCTCCGCGCGCCCATTCCCATTCGCCGCCAGTCGCACGACGCACGACCGTACTACGCTCGTCACTCGAAAATGTGTCCCGCGCACACAGTGTACTGAAATTTGTGTCAGTGTTTGTGCTAATACCCGCACACTGTTGTAAACGCTTTACCACAACCGATTGACTGAACGCAGAGGATGATGGCTCCCGAGACAGTGGTGACCGTGGATCACAACAAACCCACGCCGCAAGCTCCTCCGCCGCAGGACAAGCCGTTGGACTGGATCAAAATTAACACAGAATATTTCAAAACACCACCTGGCATTTTGAAAATCGTACAACTGGTAAGTTTTAGAAAAATAGCTCCTAATATGTTGTACGCCACGGTAAACTGTCTACCTGCTGTTTAATTAGGAAACCGGTCGGTTCGGTATGACATTCCATAGAAAAGTTATTGGTAACGCTAGAGCGTTGACGATTTTAGTGCGTTATTCCGTGCCAATCTGAATTGATCATTATATTAAATACTGACTCGGTTCAGTGGATACGTGGGTTTCGCACACTTAAGTTAAAGCATACTACCTATCTACGTACCTGTTAGGTATGTGGATAGTTATGATTAAAGTTATCGAGGTCACTTTACGTTGCACAGCGTTGCTGAGTAGGTAGATTTTGAAGTTGCGGAGTGGAGGTCAGTAGGCAGAACTGCAGGCGACCAGGGCGTGGCGGGAGGGGAATGATGCAAGCTGAATAGTGTCCGCAGACCCAGAGAGGCAACCAACATCGATCATCGTCCACCTACGTTCCTTTATTTAGTAATATGCTAGCTTCTGCCCGCGACTTCGTCTGCGTAGAATTATACAGATAAACCTTCATCTTGAATCAGTCTATCTATTAAAAAAACCGCATCAAAATAGGTACGTTGCGTAGTTTTAAAGATCTAAGCATACATAGAGAAGGGACAGACAGACAGCTGAAAGCGACTTTGTTTTACACTAGGTACCTATGTAGTGATGATGATTGCTGTATTACGATAAAATTTCAAAACAGGATTTAAAAACTTTGTACCTGTTTTCGAGTTAACCACTCCTTTGATACCCTACAATATACTGACTTTTTGATTAGGTATATTATTTATGGTGCATGGCAAATTTGTCACCGGTTACGACGAGAGGTAGGTACAAACCTTAGTTGCTATGTAAACATTCAAAAATCGATTCGTTATTTAGTAAATTGATAACGGTCTGACACATCAACAAATTCTCAGAATCACAAAGGGTATCTTACATGTCCAGTCAGTAACAATCTTAAGTAGGTATTTATTAAAAAAGGTGCCCATAGAAATATCTTGACAAAACTGAATAAATGTCAAGTAACAATGAAAACAAAAATGAAATATTTTGATGACTCTACCTAAGAGTTAGTTGTCAACATTGGTAGATGTACTTAGTAACTCTGTTTATAAATTTATTTTCACTTGAAAGCATAACGCCAGCTAAAGGTTTGGGGATGAGCACAATTTAAGTCTTTGATAATGATGATTCATAAAAAGATGAAACATGTGGAGTACTTATCTATTATGGCGTTAGTCATTTTGTGTTTTTAGTGAAAACCCACCTCATGATAAACTGCATGATATGATAATGATAACCCACTGCCTCTATAGTAATCGGTTATACAACTTATACACCTCACTGGCGCTTTCACTGACTAATTATTCTAAGAGTATTCATATTATTTTCAAATGTTGTTCAACATGCTCAATACATAATACAGTTTTTGTGACATATTTATAAGGTACGACATTTTATTATTATTTAAGAATACGAACCAATTTCAACCGTATTATAGCCTTTGACTGAAATAGTTGTTGATGGTGGCAAAAGCAAAAAACAAGGGGTTCTAACGACAGCTGCCACCTAAAAAAAGATTTTGTCTTCTTTGTTACGAAGTCCCTCCCGTGGCCAAGCAGAGCCGTTACTGTTGTCGAACGACTGAGAAATGTACCGTCTTAAAGGCTCATTCAGACACATGCAAGTTTCATTATATTGCGGGTTGCCGGGGTAAACCGCATTCAACTGATCTGTCAAACTTCGTAATGTAACTAAAATGGCATACAATTCTTGCATGTGTCTAAATGGGCCTTAACTTTAAGCATTTTATGACATACCTGGCTAAGAATTACAATGCTGACGTACTGCAGATTAATTTGTAGTTCACTAGCATCTGCCCGCGACTTCGTCTGTGTAGAATTATACATATAAACCTTCCTCTTGAGTCACTCTACCTATTAAAAAAAACCGCATCAAAATCCGTTGCGTAGTTTTAATGATCTAAGCATAGGTACATAGGGACAGACAGACAGACAGTGGAAAGCGACTTTGTTTTATGCTATGTAATGTAGTGATGGCTTACTGAAAATACTGAAATAATATAGGTATAATATTTAGTAAAACGTAGAACTGGGGCCTTACCATGACGTCTTAATGCGATTCAGTTTAGGTTCGCTCGCTGTCAGATTCATACTAAAAGTGACAGCTAAAACTTGAACTGAGTCGGAATTAGGACGTCATGGTAAGGCCCCTGAGCGTAGAACATAAACGCTTAAGTAACATGTGACGAAACAATACGCAAACGGAGTGTTTGAAGTTTCTGTTAAAATATTGCTTGAGCAATTGAATGCAATACAAAATATCGCTAAGTATAAATAATTTTCTTTCTCGAGGTAGGTTTGTGCCATGTTTATGGGTGTACTGTACCCACGCGATGATCTTCCTTGATGACATCATTGTGCCGCTGTCGTTTGCCTTATTTAACTACAACTACGTACTAATTTAATTATGTTGTTCGTTAAATGAGCGACATACGTCTACGTATTCGTATAAAGTCTACAACAAGGCGTAATTATGAATTGACCTAGCTAATTATTCTATATAGAACACCGTGCTGACTTGTTTTCTTAATGTTTTAGAGGGTATGTTTTTTATGTTAGATACATATGTCTTTAACCTCACCTAGATAACAGGCTTATTTTGGATGTTTATATTAAACTATCTATACTGCCTAACTTTATGCGTCACTGATAACGATGGTAAAAAAACTTTAAAAGTACATTTATAAAAATGATTCATGCGTGCACTAACAAAACGAATTTTATATTATGATTATTCATAAAAGTGCGGTATTTTTTTTGTCTAGAGCATAAGATAAGTAATATGTTTCATTCCTTAAGTCTTTTACAAATGCACGTAAAAATACATATTTTGATGGAGTTTAGAAACACAGGCGATTGTTTTTATAACCGCAAACTAGAGAATTATCGTGTGCCCGTGTTCGTGTAGTACAACACATTTCACCACCTTACGCGGACCTAGTTGAAGCAGTAGATTGCCACATTTTGACCATTGACCCAAGCGCTCAAAGTGTTAATTGCCTCTTTAAGGGTCCGTTGACTCATGCCAATGACCGATAGGTTAAATGCCAAAGTCGGCTAAACGCAGTAAAATTGTTTCTTAAAATTCAGTAAGTAATTATGGGTAAAATAAAAACAGAAAAGTGTGGGTACCTACCTATAGTTACTAAATTTCATAAGGATGCCAATAAATAACTAAATGAAATTACTTTAAATAATACAGCTTTACATCCTCATTTTAATTAATTACGAACTTATTGAAACGAATGGTTGGTGGATAAATTATATTGTATTTTTTATTTTATTTAAGTAGGTACTTGTACAAATAAATATCAAACTTAACTGTGTAAAAATTTGCTACCAGTCGATCGAAATCAAGTCCGTTTAGTTTAACAGGCAATTAAAATTTTGCATTCGTATTTTTCTTATTAGCATGTGACGCGTTAGGTGAAAGCTGACCCAGCGCCGAAATGAAAGTAGTTCCGTCCACATGTGACGTCGCGTCGCTCGGCGGGAGCCTGCCTGCCGCACCTGGTGTCACAACCTGTCATTTTCTCATCATTTCACCCGTTCGATATTCTCTATACTACGCCGTATATTTATCAAAGATCTATCAAGGAAATTCGAACCAAGAAAGCATTCTAACCACGTCAGACTTTTAAGATGACATGCATTAAGATTGATATGATATGAGTTAAGTATGTGAAGACGGAAGATGCCAACATTTTTACCTACCCATTAAAATATTATGTCTGTTATTTGTACCTAATAAATTTATAAACTATCTCTATGCAATAGCGCGCTTATGAAACCCGCTGAACCGACTGAAATCTACCTTAAGCACTATTGACTCTGTGAAAACGATCTTTTCTATAGTAAATATCGAAGCAACACTAACGATCCTCTGCAGCCCAGATAGAAACTGAAATTAAAGAATCACCCCGAAGAGTTTTCTCCTTTTACGTTACCTACGTATTTGTGCCTCGGACAATACCGGGCTCCGTAACGTTTGCACGCGTGATGCGTTGACTTGACATTATGTGTTAAAACTGTCGAAATTTACTTACTACATCTCAGTAAGTACTGTTTCCATGGCTTGCGACACAACTTCGTCTAAATATGTTAATGTATGAATGCAGTCTCAACTCGCATTCGGGCTGTAAACATGAACGGTGTGAACCCAAGGACCGTCTTATTAGAGCATACGATATTAATAGAGATCGCTGACAGGGATATGTGTTTAGTTTTCGGAATTGTTATAAATACGGTTTATTGTTCCTAAAACAATAAAGAAATTTAAGACAAAGTTGAAAATGAAGCATATCTTAAACGCGGGGAGAGGATGTTAAAAATTGAAATAAAAATGTTTTAAAAGGATTTACTAGCCCGTTTTATAACTTATCTAATCCTACTTGTGATCACTCTATCAGTTTAAAAATCGTCTTTGAGAAGTTATTAAACGCGATTTTATCCATGGAAGTGACTTTCATTCTGATATTTAAATTGTTACAAGCATAGGCTATACCTTGGACTTAGTTAATCATGACATGATTTATCTTGTTTGGTCGACTTAATCAAAAGCGATACTCAGCAGCGACGCACCGAGTAGGTATTATCTCAGATTATGTCACGCGAGGCGTACCTAACTGCCGTTATATTTATCTCCCGCTCGCTACACAGCTCCACTACAACAGTTATTTTGGGGAGACTCCTTCCTCTCTTGTTCTTTTATTTTTTTGTTAAAAGTCACACTCGTCGTTTAGCTTCGAGATCGAGTAAACGGGTCATGAAATCCATTCGACTCGAAATAGAATGATAAACATTGGCCAAGGAAAACTGTTATGATTAGGTACATTTTTAATTTCTTTGATGATCCTAATACTTGTACTAGTAATGTACCTACCTACTGACGAAATTTACTTGAAATGAGAGTGCATTTTCTTGCGTATCTTGATGAACATTTATAATTTTTGATACTTAATAAATTTGTATTAAGTATAAAGATTCAATGTTGAGTTCCTAAGACATGAGTACTTACCTACATTTCATTTCACTGGATACAACATTTAGAAACGACTTACTGTCTACAATAGTTTTTGTGTAATGTGCAAATGTATAATCTTACATCTCTCAACATTGTTAATAAACCGTTAAATATACGTAAATACCTACGGCAGAAATAACCACGTAGGGCCACGGAAACTGGATCATCCACGGTAATTGTTATCTGCTGAAAGAGATGGCCCGTTATGCTTTTGCGCATCCGACCGCAACCTCGGTTCGCTTCGTACTTCGTTCCTCCGCACCGGTTAGTTAAGTTCTGTTACCATCAATAGTAAATGTAAAATTGGTAGTCGATAAAAGAATCAACGCGTTCTTTTTCTCAAATTTATTGTCTGTTGAAGCTTTTAGTGAAGCAATACCAACATATCATACTTAATTACTTTATCACATAATTATAATTAAGTCCAATTCAGTAGGTATGTTTTGTCAATATAAGTACGTATCTTTTCTGTTATTTGCTTGGTACGTCCAAACAACAGGTAGGTACCAACTGCCACTAGAAGCATTCGAAGGTCACATTGAAATGACACGCTTATTGATTTATTGTTATTAGTTTCATAGATATCCGACTGATTGTTCAGCTGACAATCGACACGTATAGTGATCGACCGATCTTTTTTGTTTTCTAAGCTAAAAGATTGCACATTGTTTGTAAACAGTATATATGTTGTATCCAACGAACTGTCCAACGTCGCACGATTGCAAAATCGGGGCCAACGAAATTGATAGACTTTCGCTGTCTACAGTCATATTTCCTCTTCTCTGTCATTTTTTGTGCGTTTATCTTTGCGGCGTGCCAACTGCCAAGTGTGCATTATCATGGTCAATAGAGCGTTGTACCCCTGGCATGGAAACGAAGGCGAAACGATACGATACCCGATAGCATTATCGCATTCCCAAAAAGCAAAGCGACGGTTGTATTGTTAGTGTGCGCTCGCAGGCGATGAATGGCTACATTGAGGATTGTTTAGAGTAAATTATGCAAGTCGGCGACTCAAGCTGTATCTAATGGTTGCGTCATCCTCGTGTGCTGAAGGCCTTCCTAACTCGCTTATATTGGCATCTTTGAATTCCTCGCAGACACAATAAATATTAATAAAGCCCAATATAAAACTTGGTGCATTCAAATGTCTAAATTATAAATGAATGCCACCGATCTCGAAAATATTAAAACAAATCGTATATAAATCAAGACTAATAGAACAGATTTAATAACAGACAAGGCTTGAATATACTAGGTAACAGATCACGCTCAGTTACCTCGTGGATAGAGATAAATGACGCCCACATGCCTACATTACTTACTTACATGCGATAAACTTACTTCAACCAAATATAAATATACATATACATATAAATATTAAAATGGTTCAAGCCGTGATGAAGTTATGTCCCTAGGGATATTAACGGTACACAGCCATATCCCCAATGCAGCATAACACAATGTTGCTGCAACGTATTGTCTGTCTTGCATGACTCGTCGAGCATGATGCGCTAACTTAGCTGGATTGTATTACCAATTACTTAACTAGGACTAATACTCGTAAAATGAAGAATTACTTCTCGATTTTTATATGTTTACTTTTACGGTTTTAACCGTTAGAAATTAAATTTCTAAACGACACTGAAAATTAGAACATAGAAAAATCCGGAAAGTAATGCTATGGCCGGGAATCGAACCCAGATCCACATCATTCCGTGATCCGTGCTCTATCGCTAAACCACCCATAGCAGATACGGGATCCGGGTTCGATTCCCGGCCATAGCTTTACTTTTCGGATTTTTCTGTATTCTAATTTTCAGTGTCTTTTAGAAATTAATTAGCTACTTAACTGTGTACAACTCGGTTTATACTTAGTTCCAGAGTACCTACCTTTAACAATTGTCCCATTACGGATGCCCATGTCCCTAAACGGTATCACGGCTAGGAAGGGCAGGGTGCGGACGTTCGTTGACCCGACACGTGCGCTCGGGAATGTAATTGAACCGCCAGCAATGGCAGCATAGGTGCATTATTCTGCGGAATCGGGAGCAGCAACAACATAAGTCGGACTATTAGCAAGAACCGAGTAAAATTTCGTCAAACAAGACTTTCAAGACGCAAACCAAAGGTCACGGCTGAAATTATGTTTCATTTGGAGCCTAAACAATAATAATTATGTTTTCATGACAACATTCGCGTTGGCTGGTAAATTCATGAATAAGCTGGTATTTAGGTAGGTGTATGTAGGTATTTATTGAACATTGAGTCACAACAGCGTACCTACCTTAATTATTTTACACATTTGCAGTAATATTGTAGCTTTCCTCGATACTCTGTAAGGTTGCTAGTAACTCGGATCTTGCTTAATTTTTCTTTGAAGTTTGCAGTTGCATTGCGAACCTATCTAGTTTAGTATGACTTAGTTTTTGGGACTTTCCGCTTGCTGCTGGTCGCTCCAAGACGCGACCTGATCGTTAAAAATGCGAGCTAATATCTTAACGGGATCTGTTCCAATTAATCTTCGATTGTCAGACGTAAGAGATAAAAGCGATGAAAATGTTAATTAAGTAAACTATATAATATGATAGGTAAATCATTATAAGTACCTAATAAGAAGTATAAGAACCCATAATAAAATTAGCCTCATGTTTTAAAAAAATACGTAGACGCGATTTGTCATATTAATTTACCACAGAAATAGGTGGAGTACCTACCTGCACAAGCCACTACCACTGTTATTGCCTCGGAACTGAACCACATGGGTGCCATTGTTAATTATTATCCACTGGAACATGCGATGTGAAACTAATGAATAATATTTTTAACTTAATTCATTTCAGGCAATTATCGCAATAAATGAGTTCAATGCTCTATATAAAACACTTGTCTTTTTAATAAGAATTTACTTAGTAGTTAGGTAAGTACCTAAACCAATAAGAAGCGTGCATTCAACAGGAATGAGGCCGGAAGAAAGAATGATGGCTTTTGTCAAACAATTAGCGGGGCGTTAAAGAGACCACGAGATTACAACATAACCAGCCATGATACCTACTACCAACCGTTTTATCCGGTTAGACGACCACATTTCAGGTACCTAAAACTGTATCTACATATATGCTGACATCACAACGAGGAAGTCTAACCATGTTCACAACAGACGTGATATCTCGCCTTAACATATATTGTTGTAGCCATGAACTGGGCAGAATAGGCACGAACACCCATGCATGTGGTGAAAGTGCGTGGCATGACCCAGTCCCAGTTACACTGCCGCCAATGCCATCTTCGTTGCACTTTGATACGAGTATGTCAGCAATCGGCAGGAAAGTCACGCTAAGTAGGTAGACACATAAACAGTTTGGATAAATAAATGCTGCCACAAATGTTCGATGTGAATTCGTATGAGCAGGTCTATTTTATTTGCTTTGAAAGTTGAGGAGATTTGATTGCCACTGAAGATAATCATACTGTACGGATACTAAATAAAGCTAGTTGGAATCTTTTCTCCATTTTTAAACGTTTTGTAGCTATGAACTTTTGACAGTGCTTTAATTTCACAATCCACATAACACAAAAACAAATCAAAATCAAAACATTACGTGAAGTAGGTATGATGGAGCGCAAATTGGACGAATTTTCGCGATTTCATTCCCATGTGAGCCGGTGTTTGTCGCCATGCATTGTTAACGGAATTGGTACAAATAACACCTGTAAGTTGAGTGTTGCGACAGTTGAACGGTTCCGGGCAATGCCTAATAGCAATAGCGCGATAAATATGAAACCGGTCGAGCGGGCGCGCCCGCGCAGCCGCCCGCGCGACGCGCCGTCGTTAATGCCTTCACATTTGCTCAACACCGTTGCCCTAGTGGTATCTGGACTCTTTACCGTATTGTTGACCATGTACGGAGGAGTGGTTTTCGCCATTACCTACTGTTTCTGGGGATACAGTTGTCTTGTTGTTATTACTTACTACAATATTATGGCACTATAAGTAGTATGGTAGCAGCGAAGGCGTCAATATACGCTTACGTGGGGAGTCAATTAATTTTTGAATAAAAATGTAACGTATCCTTACTTCAAGTAGGTAACTACGAATACTAGCTATTTTTGTTTGAACATTAAATATTCGCATCGCTTGGTAGCTATGAGAACGTAGTTAGCACACGCAGCGACATTTATTTTCATTTTGGCAGTTATTGTTGATAATCTTATAGTTGTATAAAGTTAAAATTTTAATGTAAGTACATACATGATTTGGTTTCTTGGCCATAGCCCAATAATATTGTCAATTTAATTTCTACGAATTTTCAAAGTCGCATTAATAATCTAGTAGGTATGAACAATTATTCCACTTTAGAAGCTACAATTCTCGCCTATTTAGTTTAGTTAGAGTTCAATCAATCAATTTGGTACAATGTAAATCTGGTGGAAGAAATTATGTTATGAAAGAATTTGCCTGTGGTTATACAATGCTAAAAGTATTTAAGTGTTTCTGCCCCGTTTGTTTTTATGAATGACGTAATTTCTTAATCGGGTGGGTGCTCTCATGCATAGCACACAATATTATTGGTGATGGTGACGTGATATATTCTGCCGTGTGTGTTTACTAATTATGTTTTATCTGCAAGCCACGACCGTTCCGAATAAAGGTTACACTTAAAGTGTTTATGCCTGTGATTGCACCTAAAATAATTTCGTTTACGTTGACTAATATGATCTCATGATCGAAGATAGATTGAAGGCTATGGATTAGGATAGGATAGATATCAATCGAGACGTTCTAGTCTTGCATAGCACTTTCAGGAGCACAAGTAAATGAAATAAAAATACATAATTTATTGGATTAGGTGTGCATTTTTGAGTAGGCACAAATGATTGTGTTATCAGTTTTGCGAGTTAAGAGAAGCAATAGATAAGTGTCCATAATCTTCTTAGGAGATATACACGCCTGTAAATTGGCGACGGAATTTCAGAATAACGTCATATCCGTATTCCAAATCCGGTCCACACCATACCATAACTAACAGCTATTATATTTTTCATGATTTAAACTACATAGTTTTATGATCATCAAGACGTATCGGACTGCTGTAAGGTTAGAGACCGCGAATGAATTGAATTTAAAATAAGTAAGTAATTTTTGAGTAACCACACGCTGTAGTGCGAAAATCTTTAGCGCATCGCGGCTATTCTCACTCCACTATAAAGTATTCCACATGCGAGCACACGATCGTACTCTTGGAAGGAGTTAAGCGGTCGCCATGGTCGAAAACTGCCGGGAGCACATCATCATCATCATCATAAAGTATTGAACCAAGAGCGGATCCAGGTTTTTTTCCAGGGGCGAACGGGCAAAAAAAACAACAATAACTGTTAGGAATATACTTGAAGTACATATTTACCTACTGTTCCACAAGCTTCGCTTCCATCCCAGTTTTTTTAAATATTGTTTCAATAAGAATCTTCCCTTGACATTATCAAACACAACAAAAAAGAATTAGCAAATTCGGTCCAGCCGTTCACGCGTGATGTTTAAATTTATAGATTAAATACAGATAGATAAAGTGGCGCTTGCGACGTGTATACACGGTTCTTGCATGTTATGTGATGTACACACAGCAAAGCTATTCGGTAAGCACCTTTGCATGCACGCGCCGCTTTAAACCTGCTTACCGAATAGCTTTGCTGTGTGTACCTATTATAAGTAAATAAAAATATTATATTGAGTTCATCAAGTTGGAAGAATAATTAATCTTCGCTTTTGCTACAATTTCAACTAAAATTTATCGAAGCAATAAGGAAGTTCTTCATTTCTGTGTTCTCAGTTTACCTAGGTACTTAACCAAGTACCTAAGTAAGTACATAGAAATAATTTGAATTGCACCGTTCCAATTCGATCTACAACCTTCCAAGGCCGTACGGATAAACTAAGTAAGTGAAATGAGCTAAGACCAAATTCTTAAAGCGTACATAACACCTATCTAGCGATACAGGCACTATGATTGCAACGTGCCGGTGATTCCTTGGATAGAAGTGTTGGCCTTAAATGCTTTTCGTCATGAAACAATAATGAATAAGGTAAGGTTTAATAAGGAAGCGCGTTGTATGACATTAGGTGTATCCGTTTTATGTTTTGCTGGGAATATCCACGGTATCTTTTGCAGACACAACATAAAGTAGAAAATGGTTTTTAATACAACAATATAATAAAATAAATTAAAATACAGTTATCTTGCTACTCCGCAACCAATACAAGACAGCTGCGTCTGTGCGTCACGTATTCGCTTCCGTATCATAAACGAACAAAGTAAAGGTGCGACCACACCGCCGCTTAAAAACGGTGACGTTACGGAATCGCAACAAAATGTACGAAGAAACGGTGAGAAAACGTGACGCTTACGCCACGTCACTGCGTATACGCGGCGGTTTGGTCGCACCCTAATACCTCACACGAGACGCTAACACATTTGAAACTCTGTACGACTTTGGTGTGTGTGGTTTGCTTCGTGACATATGTTTACTTATGTAAAAGCAGAGGTGCGTGGATGGCACGCTACTGAACGTTTAGAGAAAGAACCAATTATCGATTCACTTTTGTTTTCTCCGTCATTCGCTTATCAAATTGCGATGGGAGAAGGAAGGAAACTCAGGAGGTGGTGGATGGAGGTTTTTATTTTACAATATAAGGCACCTACAACAATAGGTACATATATAGTTAATATACTGTTATGTTATAAAAGAATAAGCGGATAAGGGAGAGGTAAATAATAAGGATAGTTAACTTACAAAATGTGCCTTTGGAAATAACGCGAAGATATCACAATACGATGGACACAGAGTCCTTAGATATATTAATTAGCTAGTGGTCAATCACAGCACAGCACAAGATACCAGAGAGAAAGATAAACACAGGGTTTATAATATACTAGCAAGTATAATTTTGTATGTGAGTATTTATTGACTACTACATAGATCTTGTTTGGCAATGTCATAGTTATAAAGGATCGAACGATACGATCAATTATGCTTTTTAAATTTTGAATTTGGAATAGGCTTTGATCTAACATACATACATAAATCGCGTCTTTATCCCTTAAGGGGTAGACAGAGCCTAAGTAACAAGACCTAAAGGCCACGTTTAGTATGATTGTGGGCGTCTAGGTGGAAAGGGGGAATCAAAATAGTAATAATAATCAACCCACTTGTTTCAATAAGAGTTGCCGTTATTGAAGCCCTTTCTTTCCGCTTTATCCTTTTTTTCCATTCGACGCTAACTGAATATCCTGCCTTTGCCTTTTCACTTATCTGGCAAATCTAATGCCAATATTTTTTATCACTAAACAAGAGCAGTGTTGACTGGAACCAATTGGGAACGATTTTCTATTTACTTTTTCATTATTACCTACTTTTCTCGTGTCGTCTTATCATTTTAACACTCAGACCGGCTAGCTGGGGCCTCACCATGACGTCTTAATGCAATTCAGTTTAAGTTCTTTATGGACCTACGCCAAATAACGCTTGATACAATCAATTACCTACATATAAAAACCTATTTATTTACTTTTCCAGGTACTCGGTATTCTCTGCATGGCCCTGGCTTCAGGCTGGGTGTCGGGATGGTTCATGTTCGTGGCGGTGACCAGCTTCATCACAACGGTGATGTGGAGCGTCGTCTACTTCCTCAGCGTCCGCGAGGCGTTACGGATCCCCATTAATTGGGTGCTTTCGGTGAGTCCATTTTTTTAATAATTTCTTAAATTTCTCATAGATCACTGAACCACATTTACCTTCATCTGGGGGCTACTAAAACGCAGGGCTATGTTACCTGTAAATTATCTAGCTGAAATGAAAGTAGCAACCGTATATATGAAATGATTTTCATTGTAATGCCTATTATATTAAGTAAATAATATAATTAATAATATTTGATTTGTCATTTTATCATTGTATGTAGGTATTTAAATAAAAATATTACTGGTATTGTATTGAATCAGGCGTTACTTTGCGGAGGTCCATTTCAATGAACGCAAAATATTTACCTTTCTACTCCTACTTAAATATTACTTAATATTACTGGTATTAAAAATCAATGAATTGAGATTATATGAAATGAGTTTTACATGAATTGATCGTTCTTAAATAAGAATATGAGAAACAATTTCTGTGGAACAACATTCTACAATATAGTGGACAACCGTTTTCAAAAATATCCAAACAAAAATGCTCCAGGACCTAAATTTCTAATATCTTATCGTTATCAATTTGAACACACTTATTGATAACGATCAGCAAAAAAGCAGACTATCAGGAATTTTCAGTCCAGGAAATGCTATAGCAATGCCAACGCAAATCAAGCGTTACAAAACGCCGATCGTGGTGAGCAACTTTAATTGAAATTACTAGGGCAATGGTTGCTAAAATATCACTTCTAGGTCTAAAATGTTTATCGTTTGGTTTCAGGAACTAATTAGCACGAGTATCGAGACAGTATTCTACTTCATCGCGTTCATCGTGCTGTTCTCGGCGACGGCGTCGAGAGATGCCCGCTTCTTCAGCTACGGGTCCAATATTGCAGCTGCCGTAAGTTACCTTTAATCATCCTAACTGCCCCCAGAAACACGAGTTTTTGTGACCGTGCTTTTTGATAAAACTGTTAGTGTGTGACGTCTAGCCTAGAATAGATATTTTAGTAAGGTTACACATTTGGTAGCACGCCTTGGTACTAGAATCCTTGGAGCCGCTATGTTTATTATAATCTAAGTAGCTGTATTGGTATTGTTTTTCTTGTACCTTTGATGTGTATTGAAAATGCTGTAGGTAGGTAGTTAATATTTTTACTTATTTTTAACGCATGATCACATTAAAAAAAACAGTTTTTATTAATAAGGTACTACGATTTCGAAATATTTTTTAATAAGTAGCAATTCCACGGATTTTAGAAACCAACGTGATACCAATTGACCCAGTTCTGGATATTATATACCTAGGTACACATAAAGAAAAAAGGAATCTCACTTATCTTTCATCGAAGGAGAGCGCCTTGCATTAGAATAAATATAGATTTTAATTACTGTTGCTGCTCGTAAAAGGTACATTTAGGTACGTCAATAGAATAAAACTCGACGGCGTAGCTGGACGTTCCTGCAGCGATCAAGTTTTTTATTCGTCTGGCTTTTTTATTAAATTACGTTTCCAAAAAAAGCTGTTAGGTTACATAAGGTTCAAAAATTATCTGAATGATTATTGAGACACTATCCGAATTAAAAATTGAATAAAGACATTTTGACTTTGACTTTGATTACGTTACATTGTAAGTTAAATTGGTCTACAGGATTTTAAGAATGGCTCATAGCGTGTAAGAAAAATGGTCTCGTTTACTTATCTCGCCCGCCCTAAAATTTGCGTATTAAATCGCTCTTTACCTTGTATTGTCAATCTTTACGATAGTATATTCTTACCCTATAGTACCTAGTTATACATAGGCCCAAAGGTGAAAGGACCATATTGTTACAAAAACATCTACGTTATACATAGAGCATTTTACCTTCTATCTTGCTGCACTCGTAATTGTAGTTCGTCTATTTTTCAGCAGGAAGACTTTACGTTAATTGTTAAGATCGCGTGTAAGTCCTATCAAGGTTATTTTAGATCCGCTTTTTACGTCATCTGATACTTAATTACCAAAGTAATTAGACAATTACACTATATAGTTTAAAATCAATTTATAAAATTCATGCTCTGTGCAAGTTAATCTATGTGCAAGTTAAGTCAAACATTCAATGTTTCATTTAACTTAAGTTAAAGTAGGTACTCTTAGATATTGATTTTTGGAAGCATATGAATATTATATATAGGAATATTATGTATATGAATAAATTCTCTGTATTATTATAAAACTACAGTTCAAATTAAAAGCAGTTTTTATCTACGAGTACTCCACTTGAATTTTAAATTGAACTAGATTTTTCATCACTTTCGAGCTCCGACGCAAGTTTAAACGTAGGAAACGATAAACCATGCGTAGTTATGTTCTGTTTAAAAAAAGATCCTCGTTCTGCCTAAGTTTCAACTCACACCGCGTCGCGCGTCTCGGTGTGAGTTGACCCTAAGCACAGAAGAGACCTAATATGTATGACTAGCTTCTGCCCGCGACTTCGTCCGCGTAGAATTAGATTAAATAATTGATGTTGATAGTATAATAATAATAATAATAATTATAATAATGCACCCGAGTCGGGCCACTGGCTAAACGCTTTGCCGTCGAGGAACATTGGCACAGTCCTGGACCCAAGTACTCTGAGGATTGCGATTTCCCTCAGACTGGGGGCCAGGATTTGTGTTCCTCACACTTGCGTTTGCGGCAAAGCGGTGGATCAACTGGGACGACATGGCCTTTCATGTGTCAGGAGCGCCGGCCGTATGTACCGTCACGGCACCATTAACGACCTGGTACGTCGGTCGCTTGCTACCGCGTCAGTGCCTTCCATTTTGGAGCCAGCTGGTATGGCAAGGGACGATGGCAAGCGGCCAGACGGTGTCACTTTGGGTGCCGTGGAAGCTCGGTAGGGCCCTGGTGTGGGACGCTACATGCGTAGATACATTCGCTCAGTCCCACATCCAGGCAACCAGCTTAAATGCCGGCGCTGCAGCTGATCAGGCCCAAATCCTCAAGCGTCGCAAATACTCCACTCTTCTAAAAGATTATGAGTTTGCGGCGCTTGCGATTGAGACCTTGGGGCCTTGGTCAGCCGACACTAAAACCTTTATAAAGGCCCTGTCGTCCCGGTTAGTCGACGCCTCAGGGGACCCAAGAGCTGGCGTGTATTTATCCCAGCGGATCGCACTTGCGGTCCAAAGGGGTAATGCCGCTAGCGTCCTGGGAACCCTGCCACAGCCAGCAGGGCTGGACGGGGTGTTCTTTTTATAACTGATAGCTTTTTTATAGTTAGTTTAAGTTTAGTTTTTAATTTAATCTTAGTTTAATTTGTTTTTTGTAAATATTTATTGGTTGAAATAAAATAATATACTCTATTGATAGTTATTTCCGCAATAATTATTTACGTTGCAACTCTAGGCAGCTACGACTTTTCACATGTTTATCGCTGTCCTGCTGGAACTGTTCAATTATTCGGAATAAAAAGTAGCCCATGTGTTAATCTAGGGTGAAAGCTATCTCCGTTCCAAATTTTATGCAAATCTGTCCGACCATTTTCGCGTGAAAAAGTAACAAACATACACACACACACTCACAAACTTTCGCCTAATATTAGGGTGATAGCATTTTCGATTCCGTTTTTTTTCCGTTCCCGTAAAAATTTCGGGAAATGCTCTTTTAATGCTCCCATACACTCTCCAAGGAACCCACTTGCCAAATTTCAGCTTTCTACGACCAGTAAAACGAAAAATCCCGTTTTTTTCCGTTCCCGTGGCTATTTTGGAAAGCCCTCTCTTAAGGCGCTGTCAACAGCAAATGACCTTGAGCAGCGCCATTCTTCACACATACGGTTCGCGTGCCTGTGAGTGAAAGAGAAGAAACTATTCCGGCAGCTTGGCGCGCGTCTAAAATCTTGCAAATAAGACACAAATAAGAAGAAATAAAAAAAAGTATGGATTATTTGTGAAATATGACTCGTTAGCCGTGTAGGTATGAATATGTTGACTTCATGTTTTTAATTGCAGACCCATACGTCGAAAAAATAAAGACATAGAACCGTTTAATGATGATTTTAAGACCAAACTTTGCAATTATTTTCTATCGAGCCGATTTTGTTCAATTGTGTATCGAGTCCGTCTAGCGTGTTTGAAATATGATGAAAATTAACATTATATTTTTTTTGTGTGTAGTTTTTCTTAAAAAAGTGCTTAAATAACATCAATTTCAACAAAATTAGGTGTTGCCAGCCTCTTAATGCACCTCTACACTCCCAAGCAACCTACAACATACCGAATTTTCAGGCTATCTTCAACCAGTAAAACGAATAGTCCTGTTTTTCCCCTTCCCGTGGAAATTTCCGAAAATCCTTAAAACCGTTTTTTACTATTATAATCACCTACTTCCATGATAAATTTGAAGAGTCTTGTAATTATAGTTCATAGGATTTCGTTGAACTTAATGTATATATCCCATTTTTCCTTATCCCGTGGGAATATCCAAAAATCCTGAAATTAGTTTCTTAGTTTTGTAATCACCTACTTGTGTATCAAATTTGAAGAGTCTAATTATTATTGTTACTGAGATAGGGTCACTCGGAATTGAATATATAAATCCCGTTTTTTCCTTATCCCGTGGGAATTTTCAAAAATCCTTCCTTAGTGGATGCTTACATTGTATAAGGTATCTATGTGCAAAATTTCAAGTCTCTAAGTCCAGTGGTTTGGGCTGTGCGTTGATATATAGTTAAGTCAATCAGTCAGTCAGTCAGTCAGTCAGTCAGGACTTTGGATTTTATATATATAGATAAGTTTAACGTGCCAGTAGCTTTACCTAAACATTGTTTTTCCGTTTTCTAGGTGTTCGGTATATTCAATACGGTCGCGTACGCAGCCAGCTCGTTCCTGCTGTTCCAGGAGCACCGGAGCTCTACGAGCGCGGCCGCCGCGTGAGCTGCGCGCGCGCCGGGCCCAGCCCCACTTTAGCTGCCCCTATCAATACTGCGCAGCTGTCTCGAAGTGACGAAACTGACGTCACGCCTATGTATAAATCTCGTATTCTGTTTTCATGATTCACATAACCTTCTAAGTTTAATAGCGATAATTTTCAAGTTAAAAAACATCCTGAAACATCAGTACAATCGGCGAGACTTAATATAGATTACGTGGATTTTATAACTGCAGTCTTAAAGTTAAGGAACGTAATAACTGTAAATGCCACCGATTAGGTTGTAGATGTGGAGTCGCTCATAGGAGTTTGTTGAAATTTTGAAATGTTTTTGCCGATTGTACATACAAACTGAACAATGAACGAGCGTGCCTTACACTTTTAATCTACCCACTAAATAGTTTAAAGAAACACATTATAAATTTCACGATTAATGGTAAAAAATATTAATCGACTATGGCCATACATAATTTATTTATTTTATTTACGAAATAAGGTGGCAAACGAGCTAGTGGTCATCTGATCGTAAATGAGCACCACCACACCACCCACGGACACTCTGAACTCCAGAGGATTGCAGATGCGTTGCCAGCTTTGAGGGCTAAGATAGAATACCTCATAATGCCAGTAATTTCACCGTCTGTCCTACTCTCCAGTCCGGAACACAGCAGCACAAGCACTGCATTGTGGCTTGGCGACATGATTAGCGAGCACGTATTTTGTAAGCTGTTATACTGGTTTTGAAATGTTGTGTTGTGTTCAGTAGTGCTTAAGTGGATACACAGCAAATTGTTTATTTTTACAATAACGACGTCAGCCTTTCTCAAACGACTTACTTATTAAAAATAATTTATTAATCAATATTTAACATTAATACTTATGCATCATAGAATAATACATATGTAAAAGAATCTAGTATAACACCGTTGAGTGATAACAAAATGTAATACAAGAAAATAGATTCAACCATTGTGTTTCTGTTGTACCTATTATGTACTTATTTATGAACCACTTACCTACATATGGTGCGGGGTATCCGACTTATTAACTTTTTTGTGTTGTTTGATATGTAATAGAAACGATTTAATGTTATCAATCAATTATTAATTACCTACCTAATGTTAAATCTTATTATTTTATGGGGTTGTTATCGATTTGTTAGTCCTAGTCTTACGAACACTTACAGCAACAGCTGAACGATCAATCCATTTGAAGTCACGTGTGTGAGTTGGAATGAACGTGTATTCTTAAGACGTTTCAAGTAATTTAATGGAGTCGCAAGATTAGACACTTTGTTGTGAATGTAATTTGTTGTGAAAATGAATATATATAATTTTTCAGCTTATGTGAGTTCTTGTAACGCATAATCTTAAATACGATCACTTGAAGAAGACATTTAAAGCGCGAAACTACGTTAAGAAGTTAGATTAAACGAGGTTATTCTTTACAATAAAACATGGTGTACCTAATAATAATTAAGTGTCTGGTTTACAAGGTGACTGGCTTGTAATGACCGTTGCTATTAATCCTGTTTAAGGTTGGAATGAACGTTAATAAATATTAATTTTAAGACAGAATTTTATACACACTAGTTATTAATTTAATTATTTTCAATAAATATATTAATAAATATTTATCGTTTATAAAAAGTATTTTTTGATTGTCTTCATTTATTATCAAAGTTACCTCATGATTATGTCGAAACCACATTTTTACGTTATAGAGGGAAAACGAGCATGCGGGTCCCCTAATGGAAAGCAACCACCGCCGCCAATGGACTCAACATAGAATGGTTACGGGCTTACGGGTTATCGGCCTCATTGACCCTAAAATTAACTACCTCCCATTATGCGAAGAAATAACATAAGTACAGTCTCATACGAGTTCACGTTAAAATGTTAAATATTTAGGTACACACATTTTTGTGTCAATAACTTACTCTAGTCTAGAGGCTCATTGCAGTGTATCATCCCACACTGTGAATCACCACGTTCTGAGTTAAAGAACGTAATATCCATGATGTTTCTACGAAATATTTATGAGTTTATGGCTGAAGTATTAGGTATGATTACGACATTTTAATGACTGATGGTGAGTATCCTGTTTACTAAGTTAAAATTATTTCGAGACTTCAAGTGTAATAATAAGTATATTTGGGTGGATTTTTGACGTTGTAATTTGTGTGCAATACGTTTAGCATGGCACACAAATTACAACGTCAAAAATCCACCCATTTAGTGCACCTAAGTAAATTATTATTGAATTTATCACGTACCTAATTACGTGAACCTTAGATCTTAGTCTTATAATGGTGTATGGGTATTATAAATGCGAATGTGAGGATGTACGTATGGATGTTTGGTAATATTTTACGCGAGAACGGCTGAACCGATCTAGGCTACTTATATCTCAGTAAATTACAAAGGTCCCGCGGGATAGCAATAAAATTTGCTAATTTTTGGAGACGAAGTCGCGCGCAACAGCTTAGTTTTAAGTACATTATTACGTACTAATGTGTTGTAATAATGTGTCAAATACCTACTATAGGATTATTTGGTTACCGTTGTCAAAAACTTTTCTGAGAACACATCAAACGACGCTTCCATTTGCAGGAAGTCATCGATGTAAACAAAAGTTTCGTTCCCAAGTCAAAGGTACCTACCAAATTGTCGGGTCTAGATTACGAGATAAGTAATACGGTTTTTGTAAATCGGTTCGAAATTGATGAAGTATACATGTTAGAAGAGCCCTGACCCTAAGCAAAATGTAGGCAGTGTGGGGTTATTTTATATTAAGTAGTTATTTACATTATAGAAAATTAAGATTTTTAGACTCATTTCATTAGTTGAGCTATCTTCTTACCAAATTTCAAATTTCTAGAAAAACGTAAGACACCATTTCCAATGACTGTATCTTTTGATTGAGTTACCTCGGCTCGGATTTCAAATAATCTTGTCCATTATGGCTTACTTACTATCTCCTATTTAACACATAGTATTACTCTATCTAACACATAGGGTCAAAAAGAGACTTCCGCTTGGAAATTGTAACTTGTAGCTTTATGAAATAGGGTCCTGGTCTCTTCAGTAATGTACTATAATAGGTTTCTTTTGCAATCAGCATTGGTATTGCTGGAGTTGCAATTTATTGGTACCAACTGTACCAAGGAATACATGAATCGGGAATGCTTATACCAAGCAAGGTATACATTATATTTAGTGCATTATCTGTTTACCACCATATATGGCGTATCTAAACATATTTTGAAACGCGTGTTGTGAAAATACATCAAAAATGAAAAATTAGGTACCAACCTATTTAATATTGTATTGTAACGCTCTAGCATTTGTTAACATTACTGAGCAGAACCCAAACCCAAGCGCATTACAAATGAACTCGAGGGTTGGTCGCAGGTAAGCATTATAGTTATATTTTTTTTTAGTAATTTATCGTTTTGGCGTTCGGATGTGGTTTATACTATAGTACCTATCCGTACGACTGAGACGCAAGCGCGCAGCAAACAGTGACTCACTTCTGCAGCCAGTCAATCCCTCGGCGCTCAATCGTGCATACGCACTTAAAGAGAACTCCACGACACTCTGTTTAATTAACGAATAATAATCGGGCTGCGGAACACCTCATCTACAAGTAACAATGTAAGTCAGTTTTTTTATGTACTGTGATGGTTATTGTGCTCCAATCGCCCAAATAAACGATACATGCGAATAAAAATAATCTTGATATGTATTAAATTAATAAATTAAATTTGCCTGAAGGTCTAACCGAGGAGGTTGGTGAGTTACATTACATGAATGAGTGTCACGCAAGGCACTGTATGTTGGGTTCGATGCCTGACTTATGTATCAAAACAAAGGGCGTTATGTTTAAATATTTCAAGCTCTAAAAATATGTAGCGCTGGTGTTATATAAAATTAAGAATTTACTTACGATTCATTATGAACTAAGTAGATACCTACGCGAAATGTCTTTGGCTTATCTTTTACCTTCTTCTCTGTAAGGGTGCATTTGCCGTCTAGACACCCCTGCGCTTAGACGACCTTCGTCGTCACAGATCCATACCTAGCGGCTAATGCTTCTTGCCAACATTGCTATTACTCTGGCTACTAAACGGATATTGAAGTGTAAACCAAACTTACGACTGTTTACATACGACCTATTCTTATCCCAACGATTTTTAGGATTAAGATTTGCGAATCCTGGTTGATTTTTCTGAAACCAATCAACAGCAGATTTTTTTTAAAAATGTAGAGTTTAAAATAAGCCGTCAGTATTTTAGTACATTACATACACGCAAGTACTTATTTATTTATTCGCGGGACCGAGCGGCCTCGACACACAAACAGCGTCATGGTCCGCCAACACGTTGACCTAAACGTCCATTTTGGGAGATGATGAGAGACATAACCTCCTCCTCTACTTTGATAACATGTATTCTATTCACCTTACGATATAGCATACTCCGTGGAGCAATCGTGGGTGGTTGTGTATAGGACGAGCTGACGAGAAACAGGAGGTGTTTCCATTTGATTAGACTTAGCGGAAAGAAGTTGACAGCATAAAGATATGTAGGTATACGAGCGAGCTCTATCTACCCACTAGTTCAATTGTTAGCGTTAACCTAATTGATTAGGTACCCACGCACGGGAGTTAATTAGTAAGCTTTACAAGTCAATTATTCCTGATTTAAAATGTAGAGTCGATAAAGCTTTATCAATTTATTGTTTTTAGCCTGATATAATTACTGACTTGGATATAAGTTTTTTAATATTGCAAATGACTTTATTGGACTTAGTTGGCTTTTGCTTAATTTCGTTAATTTAAAAGTCGCTTGCGCAGTCTGGGACAAGTCTGTTTCAAGATTAAATCTTTAAATTTGGGTTAGCTTTTACGATGCCATACATTTTGAATCTACTTAAGTCCCTGTTTTCCGTTAGCTCGCAGTTTTATAGGTGTAACCGTACAGTACTCATTGTGTTCCAGCGCTGCTAAGATGTCTCACTCTGTGACCATCACCCGCACCACCACCACCACCAGCGGCTCGGCGCTGTTCGTCAACACCGGCTACCTCCGCACGTGGCCCGGACTCCTCAAATTGGCTGAATTGGTATGATTTCAGGTTCTAGTTTAAAATTTTACTGAAAAAGGTCTCTAACTCATTTAAGGCACTAATTAAATTTAAAGTTATTTTTTTATAGCAGTTTATCAAATTTCCATATTTAGGCTAGGTATTTTAAGGATATGAACGCAATGAAATTTCATTTTCCTTGTGGAACTCCAATGAAACAAACCATGATTGGCTCGGTAGGACGTTTAAGGAATTGGCCTTGCAGGATAATACCACTCTTAAATGCGAAGCAGCTCATGGTCATTAAATCAACGGGTAACCAGAATATTTTAATTAGGTACCCAGTGACTTTGAGCAACCCTGGAAATTTGCTGAAACTTTGTGTTAGTGATATACTTTCATCTATTAGACCTGATATAACAGCAATAGCCGCAAAACACTAACTTTTCTCACGAACATGAACCATATCCTTTTCGATACAGTATACATATTATGTGCGCCTAGGTACATAAGATCTTTTACAATGACGTTATTCTGTAAACAACACAGATTGCAGAGTTCAAATACATACTTTTAAGTAGTCTTGTCTTGACTTTATTATCCCGCTGGCATTCCGGTCCAGACTGACCTGATTTCTGTTACGTAAATACCAACGTTGTGTAAGCTAGAACGCATCGTTAATAAGGGTATCAAAATACTTTCCTCCAGTGTTGAATGGAAGAAATAAAAAAAATAGAACCGCCTTCAAATGTACCCTAAATCCGCCTATTGATTTCATAATAAATTGTTTTAATTACGCTTCTTTAGAAATGTCAAATTAAAATTATTTTTCGGTGTACCAAACTGGAAGTATTCCCTTTCCAACAAAAAATAATTCTCTAAATCGGTCCACAACTAACGTAGTTCAGACGTTCTGAGGTAACAAACATAAAAAAACACAATCGAATTGAGAACCTCCTTCTTTTTTGAAATCGTTTAAAAACGGTACGATAACTTTAAATGCACTTTTTAGCATGTATGAAGAGATTGATGAATGTGGACGAAGCGAAAGAGGTATGTAAGGATCGTAGCAAGTAGAACAAAGTAGTCTCTGCCTACCCCTGTCGGAAAGAGGCGTGACGATATGTATGTATATATGTATGTATGTGTACGATAACTTTAGGATATTCAGTGCTTCTGGGAATTGGCGTTATGAAATAGGAGCGAAACCGTGGGCAATAGATAGTATAAGATAAAATGACTGGGTGGAATGGAATTTAAGGGTTACGCACATTTTGGTCTTCGTTGTCACCTTTGGTAATTACAAGTAGGCGGTTTTGTTAAGCAGAGCTTACTTGTTTGAGGCATCTCTACACACATGCTTGTAATTTTAACCCAGTCTGTTAAAATTGGAAAAATAAATAGCATTGAAGTAATGTACGTAAATAACAGAAATAGCTGCTTACTATAAAGGCTACTTCGTTGTCCCGATTTCCTTGAAATACACCGGTATGATGTCAACTGTGCGTCAGCGCACGATTGTTATTAAAAGCAGCGATACGCCGGTGCAAGTTAATAGCGGATAGACATCAAGCAAAATTTCGCTGAATACACGCTAAACAAACATTGACGTTCATATTAGGTACGCTCTTAATTACTCATCCCTTTGCTATCATGCATGTGAGATGTAAGTGATGCAAGCAAATATTATGACTGGTACGTTACCGTTACATTAAGCACAGTTTGTACAAGATACCTTGTCTTTCAGTTGTTCACATAGTTACTCTACTTTTTTCCCTTGTTGTAAGTTGAAAATAATGTTTAATTGATACATACGAGTGAAGACCAAAAAGTTCCCCACCTTAACGTAATCAACTAAGATTAGTATGAAAGTTTTCCATAGTGACACGAAAATTATCCATATAATTTTATGGATATCGGAACTGGTTTCCGTCAGGGTTCGTGGCCCAACTTGACCCAACATTAATTATGATCCTATTTCGTTCGTTACATTGCGCGCTTAGTGCTTACCTTAAAAACAGGCCCCTCTTCTCCACTGGGCACTATGGGCACGTGCCCAGGGCCCCGCGATCGAATGGGGCCCCCTAGTTCCTGCCAGATTACCAAATGATAACCGATATTTAGGTCATAGGGGCCCCATGATCCTAATGTGCCCAGGGCCTCAAATAGTTTAAAGACGGCCCTGCTTAAAAACACTTAATCTCCGAAAACACCCTCCCATTTCAATAAAGTTTTGTATACATTACATACCTATCTGTATGGGTAGGTTTTAGATTCGATAGGTACTTACTTGTTATGGGACGAGTGAAACGCAGACGAAGTTAAGGAAAATAGCTGTGGTAGAAAATAATTTACCATGAAAGTCAATTGCACCCACTCAATGAATCAGACAAATTCATGTAATTTATACATTTGTAGCACAGTAGTTTCATTTTTGTTAGTAACGATATTTTAAACACTTTATCAGTTTTTGCTTAATTTATTTTAATTTAATGACTTGATCTTAAGAACTACGGAAAAACCAATTTCCAAGTCCATTAATAGATATTGATTTTAACAGCTTAGTAGAGGAGTCACGTTCACAGTAATGTTTAAACTTCGTCATGTACTACCAACATTAAACAAATTAAGCGTTATATTAATAGTTGACAAAATCTTCGTCTGTTTTGTTTGTTATTGAATTAAATGAGAATAATTTTGTAAAATTTAAATAAATACAATCTTGATTTTCCCTGTCTCTACAACTAGCTTTTCAGTCATATACAATGCAATACAAATACCTACTCTTTATTGAACATCAAAAATTAGTACAAAACAATACAGAATCAAAGAAAAAAGTAGACAATAGGCGGTCTAATCGCTTAATAGCGATCTCTACCAGACAACCAATAAGACAAAAGAAAAAAAAAACATTCATTAATTTATTCATTATTATTCTTGATCCAGTGCGTTTATTTTAAGTACCTACCTAGTCCCATTTTATATAGATGTGTAAGTTGTTACTTTTTACCTATTTATTATTTACGTTATTCTTTTTCATTTCAGTTGCTGGGCGCAGCGTGTGTGGGCGTGGTGGGTTACTACTGCGATCACAATCGTAGCACCGCGTACTACATTCAAGCCCCTGAGCTCTTCTTCTTTCTAATCTCCGTGGCTTTCTTGATAGGCACATTTTGCCTTCTGACAGCTTGCTTAGTCTCGCTATCGACTGCTTCCCTCATATCCAAGACAGTCTACGTAAGTATTTTTCCTGCGGCAGGATCTGTCATTTTGTTTATATTTATTAACATTGTAAGGAACCTTGTTGTCAGTTAATTGAGTTAATGGCTCTTGTATCTGTAATAAGTAACAGCTTGACTCGTGCCTTACTATCTCCTTTTACAATTGTAACATCACAAAAGATATCTTATATTTTTTTAATTGTATTCGTTTTCAGGAGGTGATCTACCACGGTTTAGCTTTCATTCTGTACTTAGCTGCAGGTCTCACGCTTTTGATTGAAGTTAATCATCGGAAAAATTCATACCGAAGCCAAGATTATGAATTATTTTTGGCAGCATCGGTAAGTACATACATACACAAATCACGTCTGTACCCCTTACGGGGTAAACAGAGCCTAAGGCAACAAGACCTAAAGACCACGTTTAGCATGATTGTGGGCGTATGGATGGAAAGGGGAATCAAAATAATAATGCGGGTTGCTAGCCGCATAGTCTATAACATGATTTCTAAGATTTTCGCCCAATCCCTCGATGGGCTCTTACCATCTGCGCGGGAAGAGAAGAAACTGGTACATGCTATGTTTTTTCTTTGCTCCCAGACCAGCATTGCATGTGATCGGTAATAAATAAATACATATGTACTTAAAAAGAAAACCCCGTCAATGGTCTAAGAATTGGTGTAATTTAATCTACTTTTTAAGGATTCCGTCCGTGGTCCAAACCCCTCTACTTTCGCTATGCATGTCGTTTCGCTTGTGTACGCGGCTAGCTAGGCTCAGAAGCTCTTAGTACCAGAAAGCTATAATTCGTCATGGATAATAATGAATGACACTGATAAAGAAGAAGACAAAAAACCGGCTAAGTACGGGTACGGGGTGCGTACAAATTGAACAATTCAGCAAGTAAATATGTAATCCAGTGTTAGCAGAGCCCTGCTCCTTAACAAAATTTAGGCTGTGTGAGGTCATTTTACATTGGTTATTTACATTGCATAAAAATAAGATTTTTTAATTTATTTTATTAGTTGTGCCATAAGAGCTTCCTTCAAACTAAATTTCAAATTTCTAGGATAACTGGAAGCACCCTGTATCTTTCGATTGCATACACTTAAACTTTTTTCACAGCTCTAAGGGTCTGAAATCCTTAGTATTTGGTATAAATTTTAACTTTGTACCTATACGCCTTCCTGAAAAAAAAATGGGTTTTGCCGGACAGAAAGACAGACAGACGACAAAGGACGCCCTAAAAAGTTTTATTTTATATTTATAGGTATGTCAATTGGGGATATACTTAGGTCGATGTTACAAAAGCACTGAATATGCGGCTTCATTCCAATTCGGTTTAAGGTCATGTCAAACTAGATTTTGCGATATCAATATAAAACTGTCGTACTTTAAACAAGATTTACCGTCTAAGGGTGCGACCACACCGCCGCTTAAAAAATGGTGACGTTACGGAATCGCAACAAAATGTATGAAGAAACGGTGAGAAAACGTGACGCCTACGACACGTCACTGCGTATACGCGGTGGTTTGGTCGCACCCTAAATTGAGATACATTTTTCCTGCAAGTCTGCATTAGTATTTTAAATCTTATATTTAGCATTTCCGGTGTATGGTTTAGACGCTTAGTGTACAAATTCTACTCTATTTCAGATAATGGGGCTGGTGATGGCGGCGCTCTACTTATTGAGCACATTCTTCGCAAATCGGTCGTACCGCGGGATATAAGTAACAAAAGTATTACACCTATTTAAATTTAATATAACCAGAAAAGCTTTTCGACGTCTTATCCTCCAATAAGTTAAATGAGCTAAGAATTTAAAATATTTTAACATTCTGATATTACACAAACTATTTTAATATGAATTAGTGATGTAAGGAGAATGCAACTAGTCAACCAAAACGGTGGGTCTACTTCATCGCAGGTAGATTCAGGAAGATGTTGAGGTGTTGGTGTTTTGCCATAACAAATTTCATGAACTTAATCAAGGAATTTTATAGAGACTATTCTTACTGAATTAAGAATCGTAAAACCTCTTTACGAAGCCTTTATGAACTCGTGATTTGAGCTTACACTACTGTTCCAGGTTAGCCAAAATTGTAATCCGACTTTCTGGGGTGTGCCAAAGCTCTGGGTGTCAAGGAAGTTGTTGCAATTTTATAAGTAGGTACTTATTTGACAATGTTATCCCGCTACACACTCTCGAGTTAGCTAACTAATAGGTTTGTAAAATGATCTGGTAACTTATGCTAGACTTGTATATTTGGGGATAATAGTTTGTTATGTTTACTGGATAATACCGAGAATCTCTATTTTATATCTTATCGTTGCCAATAAGTTTCCACAATTATTTATTTTCTAGATTAAGATCTGATTTATTATTTGTTACAATGTTAAATGAATCAAAGAAGTTTCCTTAAGAAGTACAAGTATGCATTGCACAATAAAGGTTAATGGCATTTACATACAATACATTGTTATCTCCACAAAAAAGTATGATAAGTACGAAAAGACAATGGTGACAATTATCACAACGTTGCGATCATGGCTCCCTATGACATACCGACTTGTGATTCATATTCGTACTTTAAAGACCTAGTGTATAATTTCTGTCATACTTACCCTATGCCCTAGCTATTGCCGGATCGGTGCATCATACGCTTTAATAATATGTAATTTGTGTTCGATAGAGATTACTAATGGGTAGATACATTTTGATAAGTAACCAACCAAAACTTCTAAATTCCAAGTTTCAAAAACTAATGTAGTAAATATTGAAATATTATCGTTTTAGAAAGGTTTGCATTAAAGAGATACCGATATCTATATGTATTTTGATACGTTTGTTTTGAAAGGAAAATATTACCGAATTATTATAAAATTACATTTGATACTTTTTGTTTTCAGTATCTAAGTACTTAAATAATTATATATGACTGTGTTTGACTTAAGGCGTAAGATAAGGTGCTTCCATAATTGCCTTCTAATCTAATGCTAAGAAAGTTACCCCGGAAGGAAGTGTATCTGTTGGCGGAAATGCTTAAACATCGTCCATAGAATAAAAATAATCGTTTTATATATGTACAGTTGCTGATAATGACAGTTTATTCAACAAATAAATCTGTTGTATACAAAAAAGCCAATCTCTTGTTTATAAACTAAAACAAGAACATGTATAACACATTATACAATTGTGATAGTGATAACGGATATATACCATTTTTAGTGTTCCGGACCTCAGGGATGTTACTCCGAAATTCGATTTTCGAAGTTGTATCACACCGTCCCTCTCACTCTCAAATTAATAACTATTAGTGAGAGCGGAACGGAACGAAACGAACTTCGAAAGTCGGATTTCGGAATATAAGAGCAGTTGGCAAAAACGAAACCCTTGCGGAAACGGATCACTCTTTTGTTTTTGTTAGGTATAGGTACTGCACACGATTCAATTTCCCTTATAATGTAAAATGCGCTGCGCTGCATCTCAGTGCGGCCCGATCGGTGGAAATCGTAAATAATAGGTATACTGGATAATCGAAAATTTTAAAATCCGTGATTTTACTTTCAGTAGTTTTGCTATCAATGTTGTATTTTTATTTTTAAATATATTTGTACTTTTACAAACATTGTTTTATTTTAATTGATTATTTTTAATCGGACCAGGATTGACTGCCGTAATCCATAAATAGAAGTTTCCCTTTCTGTGTTTTCAATGTTTGGAGACGCGGGAGTGCGTCGAGCTATTTTTAATCGACGGCGCGTTCACCCGTTTGGTGGCACGCGACAACTCAAACAACTCCGGACATTTCTCGTGGAACGTTCATTGCTGAATGTACAACAATTTTGAACTAGATTTTATTAAAAAAACATCCCAGTGCTCCCATTCATAATTAGGCCAATAGAGTTAAAGTTCGCTGAACTTGCGCGTGCGTAGTAGACCGTCTAAAAATACCGTGTTGTTAACACTTTAATACAACTGACCGTGTTGAGTTCAAAAAGTTTTGCGCTTCCTGTTGGATGAGGCATAGAGTGTCTGGATATCTCTGAGAGACGTGCATTCGATTTCTACGAGCCCATTGGGTAACTTATCGAACTTTTTCAAGCCTAGGTTTGTGCAAGTGTCTTTTGTCATATTGTTGTGTAATTTTGGTGAAATGACTCGTGGTCCGACAATAGTCCGAGTGGCACCAGGCGGTGGTGAAAGGGGTATTAAGTGCTGCTGTTGCCGATGCTGTGAGTGCTTCAACTTTGGATACCTCACCTCACAACACGGTCTCATCAAACTTGCTGAGGCGGTAAGTCCTTTGGTATTTTCTAACAAAACTTTGGTTTATTTTGTTTCTTTACGAAATAGTGTTGCAAAAATAAAAAATAAACTAGATACTGTGAGTCACCTGATGGTAAGTGGGCACCACCTCACATTCCACACCCGCAACAGATTTGCAGATGTGGTGCTAGCTTTGATTGTTGAGATAGAATACTTACATCATGTGCCAGTAATTTCACCGGGTGTCTTACTCTCCACGCCGGAACACAGCAGTGTAAGCTGCAGCTGCTGCGTGGCGCATATAGGTCCTCCCATCGAAAATTAAAACTTAAACTTAAAATCACAAAGAAAAGTATGAACTGATAAGTAAATTTCTCAATTCATTAGATCATTGTGAAACTTAAAATTTCTTACTAACTACCTACGTACATATACTCGAAAAACATAATTCTCCTTCTGGCGCAGTCGGTTAAAAAAGCCGAATCATTAACTAGAAATGTATCTTATTTACAACATTGCTCTTACGCAGATGCTAGGCGGGCTGTGCCAGAGCTTACTCGTGAAGTACGGCATGTCGGCGGCGGGAACGCTCGGCTCGGCCTTCCACGGCTTCCTCACCACCGCCTCCGCTTGCCTGCTGACCACGGCGCTGCTGATCGCCTGCTACGTGCTGTCTTCCAACTCACAAAACCTCATCAAGCAATCTGTATTTGTAAGTTGCTTTGTTTGACTAAGGCGTGTGCGAAAGTCCAACACTTATCTCATACTTATCTAAGACATGACCAGTCAGGTAAGGTGATTAAGCTTAATGTGTATCTAAACGCGCGGTGTAGCGGTACATAAGGCGGAGCTACAAGGAAGGCAAAACGAGCAATTGGGTTACCTGATAAATAGCAAAACCATGATGAATTGCATCACAGAAGAATACCTCATGCGACAGTAATTTCACCAGTAGTCCTGTTCTCCACGTCGGAATACAGCAGCGCAAGCACTGCTGCTTGGCGGCCTGATTAGCGAGTAGGATGGTTAGCATCCGGACGGATTGTGCACAAGGTCCTACCACCTGCAAAAAACTTATACATACATTATAATGTCTTAGATATTCCTAATGACAGTTTTCTATGACAATAATGAGTTAAAACTTTAGCAGTACCTAACACAAAAAACAGTTGCAGTCCATGTTAATACTAAGTTTATAATAGCAATCATTGTTGTCGCCATTATTTAATTAGTAATTATAAAATTTGATTCGTAATTATGAGCGCGCCCGGAAATGATTCGATAACAATTAGACGAGTGGAACTGACGGCGATTGACTCCACTTAGGTACTTTCTTGATGACCCGACCCGCTTGCTGTTGGGCGTCAAGTTCTGTTCCATTACTCGTTAGTAGACAAAACAAGGTAACTGATGATAGTATAAGTACTCTAAGTAATTCACTAATTTACTTTTTAATGTAATTGAAAATTGGGCTCATAGGATCAGCCCAAATTTTATATCTATAATCAATACTCCACAGGAATGTTTGTTCAACGCTGTGGCGTGTTTCTTGTACCTATCCGCATCATCGTACATGGGCGTGGCAGTCAACCTGTACCTGTACCCTCAGTATGCTGTCATCAGCATGTACTCCGCGTATCCTGCCATGACTGCTGTCTATGTGAGTATGGGTAACGTCAAATAGGGTAGCTATATAGTATAGCTATAGGTACCCTATTTGACGTACCCTATTTCTAGGTAGGTAGAGTATAGTTTACTATGTCGTCTTTTTTTGTGAACAGTCAGCGGACGCTAAGCAAGACAGCTAAGTCTGTGCAATATTTATATGTCTTCATGCAAAACCCGCCCTCCTCCGTTAACACATATGTCAGCAGACTCACTTATCTACATAGCTACCACGTTTTACAAAGTTACTATTAGTACACACGGCTTCCCCGAGCACAACCGTCTCACAGTAAAACCAATGACGTATCTATTACTTATGCTAATAAACTACATTGTTACATCCCAAACAGAAGAAGAAAATAATATCGTGACTATAATTAAGAAAATAAATTATTTTTGTATATTTCTAGTACATTGGCGTGGTGCTGGGAATTCTTCACGGAGTCGACGCGTACATTGCCTATAAATATCTAAAGGGATATCGATAAAATTATATTTATGTTAATTTTAGTTATACTTTAATAACAGTACTTACTTTTTCAAACTAACAATTCATTCCATATAAATGTGCACATAAGGTTTATATAAATAAATTCTTATTTTCCTACTACAACGTATTTTTTTACATGCGTCAATAGACAAATAGATTTCAGTCCTCTGTGAAAATACCACTTGAAAGTGATAAAAATCTGTGTATACTTATACTAAGCTGCTGCCTGAAATAAAATTTATACAACACGAAACTATCGTATTTCAAATACAAATGATTTTTTACCAGTTTAGTTTAAGTGTTACTTTGACAGAGTTATTTGAAATATCACCCCGAACATTTACTTTTAGTGGGACTTAGTTAAATATAAAAATCAAGACCGAGTGCTGCGAACGGCAAAGTGTGGCCTGTTTATACTACGCCTTGCCGCATGCGCGTGTGCGTTCCTCAATCAGTATTACAGGTGGCGGCACGTAAGTTTAACGTAGTACGCCCGCCCGCGGCCCCTGCACTCCCCCGCGATACCTTATTTTCGCCTACTGCGCATCAACGGTCATCGCTAGACTTATTTGCCGGCACTTGTATATGTTTAGCAAAGTTAGGTTGAGCTTGTGTGGGTGCAGTTGTCCGCACACGCTAAAGCTAGCTCCGCCGTTCGCAGGACTCCGTCTTGACTTTTTATTTGGTCTGAGGTTATTTGATATCGGCATTAATTTTTTTTGCTTGTTTGATTAAAGTCCTCGCAAGCGCAACGCCGGCCGTGCCTGGCACGAGCGCGCGACGTGGCCGCGCGACGTCATCCTTATTGTAACGAATACTATTCACACAAGCTTGTAGATAACGTGTCTCCATGAAATAGCAGTTTAGCTAATATGCTAGAGCTATTCGTGATAGTACGCGTTTTTTTCCGTCTATACCTACTCACGAGCATAAATAACGGGTCTCTTTCCATACAAAGTTTTATGAAAAGTGACCTGCTATTTTTGCTCGCTAGTGTACATAATAACGGATTTAGACAAAGGACTTGTTGAGAATGGTAAACATGTGTAATATTTGACACCAGCACCTGTTGCTGAGTAATACAAAAAATATGTAGGCACTCCATTTAATAATAAAATAAATAATTATGATTAAATAGGTAATATTGCATTGAAAGAGGTGACGTCGCAACATCAATTTTAGATAGTTTGATTATAATTGAAATTTAATTTACCAGCCCAAAAAATTACTTGCTGGAACATGAGATATTTATTCTATCTTAGCCCTATCCCGCACAGTTGACGTCTATCGAATGTACGTGTCATATCAATTAGACTTGTACTTACCTCGTACAGAGGTCGTTTTTTTGAAATTACATCTGTGTAAATACCACTCAAAAGTGGTAAAACTACTACAAAATTCTAGTCTCAGCGACACAGGCCCCGAGTCTAGTGCGGAGGCTGCTGAACAAACACATTGCATATTATAAATAAAGACTTTTTTATTTTACTTTTTTTAATTTACAGCTGTCAAATGTGTTAAGAGCGGTGGCATGCTTTAAGATCACCACTACTGCATGAGGAAAAGAGAACGACTTTTTAAATGTATAAAATAGGGTGGCAAACGATCAAGTGCGTCACCTGATGATAAGTGATCACCCATGGACACCCGCAGCAGCGTTGCCAGACTAAAGGTCTAAAATGGAATACCATGTAGGTAGGTGACCAGTGATTTTATCGGCTGTCTTACTCTCTAAGCCGGAACATAGTACCGCAACTACTGCTACTAGGTGCAGGATTAGTAAGTAAGATGGTGGTAGTAATTCGGGCTGACCTAGCACAAAGTCACACCACCCGCCGACTAATATTATAAATTATATATAGGTAGGTACTATTACCGAAGGGATCTCATCATCTGCTAAAAAACTTTTCACAAATTGCATCATTTCACAAACTCATCATTTTAATGTCTGATAAACCGTAAACTTTTTAAAAATCGAAAACCTTTAGGCGTGGCTCACGTTAAGTTGGTTAGGTTAGGTGTAATTTATAAGTTTTCCAAAAGTCAACATTTTAGTAGAAAATAAAAGTTTGTCAAAAAATTAGTTTCTGAAACTGAAACAAAATAGCTCTACTTTATAGCATAACGAGGGTTGATCAACACGCGCAAATTTTTGTAAAAATCCATTTTTATTTAATGGAATGCAGCAAGTATTGAAGCATTAAAAGGTTTTCAACCTTAAGGTCTAACAGAGTCTTCGGAGTGACAACCTCGAACTAGCTTTCGCCATCGGCCTGTGGCGGGAAAGTGGGCCAGCGGCGCGGGCGCAGGCACCGAGCATCCGGCGACGACATACTTCCTACTTGCCATAGACGTACTTCAAATTTAACAGTTATTTCTGATACGGTTTAGTGGTACTGTTCAGGAAGCTATACAATAATGTCAAACAAAATTTGACATAGATTTGGGTAAGGTTTAATTAAAGCGTACTCGTATTGTTACTGCTTAGTTTATTCAAAAACAAGTTTCGGTGTTTGTGAGGAACAAGTGTATGTTATATCATGCCATGACATTAAACTAGTAATCGATACTAATATATCGGTTTCAAAAATGTTGGTTGATCAACAAATGCTTTGAAGTTAATTCACAGACATTATACCCCAGTTATTGTTTATCAGTTATACCCGGAAAAAGACGTCTAGATGTACAGTACTGTGTCAAGTGATAAGATATTATTATAAAGATGTAAACAACCCGAGTCTATTGTTTAATCCACGATAGTATGTTATGACTAGTCCCTTCCATAGATCATGAATTGTTAAAACGCAATTAAAATAAAACAGGTATTCTAAGGCCGAGGCCGCACCGGCCGGGCGATAGTAACGTGACAGGGATTTCGTTAAAACAAAGGAGATGATACTGGAGGCATAGCGGTGTGACAATCGCGTTGGTACTATCAGCAAAGTTGATGGTAGACCACATTCAGAGGGCTGTCTTAAATAAATTAGTCTCGCAGCTTTGGCATAATAATATGTATTCTGCCACAGCAATTAACTCATAATCAAACATAAATTAACATCTATATTTTTGGGTCCTTTTCCAAATATCATTTTATACTTGTTGAATTGAAATTAAATATAAACTATCATAAGTCCAACACAAAAGAACTTTACCTACCTATTTCAAGTGACGCAAGACAGACTTGCTGTCACCACAGAAAGTAATCACGTGATAAAGTTCGGTTTGGCCTTCATTTTGTTACTCAGTCACGTGCAAAAATACATTAGGATGTGTCAAAATCGTTTACAAAATCATCTCATTTATAAATCTCATATATATATATATATATAGTACATACTTAATAAAAAAAAACAATTTTACTTTTATTTTATTTTTTTCACATCATCTATGCCCGTTTTTTTTAAATCACCCATTGCTACAAAATAACGTCAACTATGTTTAAAAAAAATAGTTCATAAAAGTAAGTGCCAGTTAGTATCTGGGTTAAGTTACATTATACTTAGTCCTACTTTCATTGTTTGGAGTGTATTATCTTCTGTAAATTCCTGGTTAAGGGCGTTATGAAAGATAAGCTTATCTGGCGGCACGAGTGAGCGTCCGAGCCGAGGGGCGGAACAGTGGCGGGAAATTTGGCTTGATCGGTATGTGGTGGTGACTCACCACAATTTCCGCTCAACGTCATAAAATTCCCCTCGTATGAAATTATTCGGATCCTTCCTTATTTATTTATAACTAGACGAGCTGTTATCCGCGACTTCGTTTACCTATCACCTCTCTGCATCAACTTGCCCTAGTTTTTGAGTTAAGTAGGTATGTATTGTGTTTGATATAAATGTTTTGAATTCTACGCATGCCGAGTACGAAAAGGCACGACACAATATCTGATAAATTTCATTCCATTAAGCCATTTAAGAATCTAATCTAACATACTTACCATAAAAAATGTGAAATATCATTTAATTAAATTTGAAATATGACGAGTACAGTAGAACTGGTAACGTTACAGATTACAGCGTTACAGAAATAAATAAAGAAAAAAAATTACTTGCTATAGCTACTAGCAATACAAAATATTTACCACTTCGATTTTTGAATGGCATTTTCGAGTGATGTAATTTCATTGGCCATTGCCTTGGTGAGAAAAGTGCTATTTAAGGTAGGTATGGTTATTTTCAGTTTCATCCCGATGTCTTAGTAAAGTTTACGGGAGAGGTACTTACCTGTTAATATGTTATATTATCTAACTCTTGTTAATTTTGTACGATTTTAAAACATCGGCACCCTGTCGGGCGGTGAATAATTTATGAAAAATATATTATAAATTGACGTTTCCTATTATTTGTGTGAAAAAAAGGCGCTAAGTAACATTTCATTTTCAAATGGATTCCAAAAATGACGAGATTCTATGTTTGTTTCCATGTTTTTTTCTTTATATCAATTAAATCTATCAATATTGTCGCTATCAATAATTAGTGGTTAGTGACCCTGACTTTGAAGCTTGAGGTCCCGGGTTCGAATCGCGGTAGGGGCAGACATTTGTATGATGAATACGCATGTTTGTGCCCGAGTCATGGATGTTGTATGTATTTATGTATGTATGTATCTAAATTATATATGTACGTTTATCCGTTGCCTGGTACCCATAGTACAAGTTTTGCTTAGTTTGGGAATGGGTCAATTGGTGTAATTTGACCCATTATATTTATTTATTTATTTATTTATTGATGTCTCCTTGGTTTTTATCTTAATATAAAACAAAAGTCCGGGCTGACTGAATCACTCATCAACACCCAATCACAACCCCTATTTATACTTAGAATGCAATGCACTGACGTTTCTTTTGTGCCGAAGATAAGGAATAGGATGAGCTTTTCGGCATTTTTAAGGAATTGGGAACTCCTCAAGGGAGTGAAGTATTTTGTACAGGGTACACCGAATGCTTGCATTTTATCTTATTAATGCACGGAATGACGCAGTGGAAGAGTGCTGGGCCCATAACCTGTTGGGCTTTGAAATTGTTAGAACCAGAAATTAATATTATCTTTTTTTCATTTAAACTAAATTACTTAATCTGGGATTCGGTAAAACTGATGGACTTGACACCTGACGAACAATAGCTTAAATATATCACAGATGAAATAAAAGAACAGGTATTTACTTACCTAGGTTAAAAGAATAGCAACTGGAACAGATTGCAGATTGAAACTGGGTACCTCTGCAGCTGTTACTTATTGCTTTGCTTTTTGGGTTGTACTTTTTGTAGTAGTAAAGTTGTAAGACTTGTAATGTAAGTATGGTTGTTAGGTTTGCGGGGCATTGTGCAGTGATCTCGGTAACTGGTCGTTGGTTAGTCAGACCCGCACCACGGAGCGCTGCGCATGCGTCGGCCCCGGCGCCAACATCCATACACTCATCATTATACGATACATTCACCAACTTGGAACCAACAGTGCCAAACTACTTAGTGTTAATTTAATAACTTATAACATAATAAAGAAACAGTTATTTAAAAAGTGAAAGTGAACGTGGTTTTCGTCATCTGTTTATGTAGGTATCAACGTGTTAATTTACTGTTTCTAATCGATTTTCTGTATAAGAAATTGCATTAAAACTGGATTGCAAGTGATACGAAGGTAAATTTATCAATTATAAGTACTTATGCGGGTGGAAGGTACCTACTTTATTAAATGCCAGTTTTTTATCTGTGAATAAGTATTACTCATATAAGTATGAACCTACATAAAACATTTTACAGAGATTACAATATTTTATAAATCGCGATAAGTGGTATGTGCTTACTCCTCTAATACCTAAATTAGATAGGTAAGTAGTGAAGACAACAGGGGACGTACCCGTGAGATTGTTATCACCTGTGTACTTGTAAAACCTTTCTAGACTAATCTTAGTATAATAAACGCATATTCCATTCGCTTAATTACTTTAAAGATAATTTGTAAACGTGGTAAAGTAACGTAATAAAAAATAAATAAAGCTATCGCTTTATTATTTATTTGTGAAATTAATATGTCTTAGTTGTGGGTACCTATTATAAATATTGATTAATGCCTGGTAAGAGGCTGTAACGTGAAATGAGTTCATTCATCCCTGCACACACTTGCAGTTGGATCAACAAATCAACTCTTCTTATTCACTGTAAATTAATAAATGAAATCCAACTCTTGCACTCTCAATTCTCATACGTTAAAATGTATGTTGATCGATTAGGTATATAATAGTTTCCACGAGTAACATTTTTTACATCAACGTCGTTTGTTTACACTTTGGTTGTGTTTTGCTTACGATTTGTATAGGTGTTACCTAGGTACTTAGATTCTTCCGCTTCCTATCTGTGAACAAAATCACACCTCGTACGCTTAGTCGATGTTAAGTAGGTACCGCAATACGGGGTGAGAAGGCATTGCGGGGGGAGTAGGGATAGAACTAATATTTTGAGCTGTCACTTGCTACTTAAAATTTCTGGAGGAGCTTGCTTTAAAAGTAGTTTGGTTATATTTTTAGACATATTATACCTATCTTCTTTTTTCTGGTAATTTGTAATAGTATTTTTATTTATTTATTCCTCTATCCCCACTGACCCCACTACGGGGTGAGCTGGGATTTGCTTATATTTTAGAATAATTGTTGTTTACAGGTAATCGTTATTCATTATTAAACTAAAATTCGTGCCGCTGGAACATTTTTTATCTACTTATAAATATCAACTTGCCACATATGAAAATATTTTTTTATCGAGGTTTGAACTTCAATTTTGTCCCTATTCACTCCGTTTTACTGCACTGTTATTCCTTTGATAACATTACAATAGAGAACCCTGCGAGACAATCAACCTATCAGTACCGTCACTGTCTTAACACAAAAGCTTTGCTGCTGAGCTAAGCGAGGAACTACGTAGGCATCCAGCTAACTGTCGTTGTTAGAGACAAATATTTTTAGTGAATACGTAGAACTGTGTGTAGCGTTGACAACAACTTGAGGCCGGTTTTAATCGTGATCACCTGCGATTCTTGCGAATCAGACGACCATCTTTGTATTACATTACACTTTGTACCCATATTTTACCTACTTTCTTATGATTTTGTTAAATTTTGTAACTATAACTGATATCTAGTTAATATAGTCTATTATTTGACGATGTCTACGATGAAAGATATTTCGCATTGTTGGCACATCAAATGGTGTAGTACTTGAGAGGTACATGTGTCCTTGTATCCGGACCTTTAAGTCTTAAGCCGTTGCTTGACACCGTACGTATGATTGGAGGTGATGCGTATTTTGTTTCATTTATTATTGACATTTCACTATAAATTGTGAATTACGTAGGCATCTAGCCCAAACGTCGAGTATTCTAGTGTCTTTTGTGTTTGTCTTCCTTCAGCAAGGCTTGCGTTATTAATCACGGTACAAAAAAAACTAGGTCTTCATTGAGATAAATATTTTTTTATCCCTTAGGTACTTTCTAAGTTTGGTTAGTATTCTATAAAGTTAAAATAAATATAGTTATCTAATAATAATAAGACATAGTAAACAAAAAAAAAATTGCCTCACACGTACTTTTCTATTAGTCACGAGCAATTGTATTTATTATTAAATTTAATAGTTTTTTTAGACTTTTACTCTTAGGAAACTAGATTTATTTTAGTTAAGTATTCGATTTATTTATTATTGTACATCTATACAATAAAAATAAATGTTGCTACGAGCAAAACTCAAGAACGACTGAACCAATTCGGCTATTCTATTTTCGTATACTTTTATTCCTGAAGTTTTACGGAATGTTTCTATGAGAAAAAAACATAAAAAAATTAAAAAATGAATGGAACTAGTGCGAAGCCGCGGGGCACAGCTAGTTTGTAATAGAATTCCAAAGAATGTCTTCAGAGTAAGACAATAATTAAGGAATCACTCAGTGTGCACGTCTGGCACGGGTGACCGTTGTGGAGAGACTGCCCCGCATATACCTTGTCCGTTCCGTCGTGGGTAAAAACAATGCATGCCGTGGCTTCTCGCTCTCACAAATACTTATACTTTAATTTTAAAACTTGCATTTGTTTTCGACATTTGCTTGTTTCCTCGTCCTCGTGTACAGTATAAAAAGTTAGCGCTGAATACTCGTAAAAAAACCAATATCCGCGTTTTTTACTACGTATTTTGTTAAAACCAGAAGGATACTACACACACAGTATACGTGCAACATACCAATACGTGATGCGCTGAGGGTTAAGCGCTCATTACATATTGCATTAAGTACGTGATAAAACAAAGCAACGCGAACCTTCATTGCCACAATCCTTATACTTGACCGAGATATTTCATTCACCTTAGTTATTGAAGACGCTGTAGGCTGTAGGTAGGTATCTCTGAAGTTAAATTTTGTGGATTAAGAATTTAGTAGACATATATATGCCATGAGGCACGCTGAATTACGCGACAAGTTAATAATAAAAAAAACAACAACAACAACATGTACTTACTGAAAATTGTAGCGAATTTGGAATAAAAAGGATATATTATTATATAATATATCTCACCATCTTTGACGTAAGCATTGGCATCCAGCGGAACCTACGTGGGAGGACGGGGATTCTCAAGACTGCATTGCACAAGTGTTGTTAACCATCCCGTGGCCGTGGGGTGCTGCGAGAGCCCCACATATTCCGTTTCACCCCGGACACGAAAAATGCAAAAGACGCATTTTCCACATCATAAAAACAACATTGTCATTTTTAACAATATCTCCTAAAATTTCATTGCATCTAGCCCAAGAGTTACTTGTAAACAAGTATTTATTACGTGATCGTTATTAACCGCCGTCCCCCGTCCCCCAACCCCTATGTAACCGAAAATAGCGAATCATCTATTATTATTATCGTATGGCTTTATTTTCAGAAGTACAATATAAATTAAAATTACAATGTCAAAATATAAAGATAAAAACGGTCATGCTTCACAATTGAATGTCTAGATTTGATAGCCATACCCTGGCATCCTCAGTAAGCGCGTGCAGATCACGTATCTCTCCCGTAAAGCGTCTTCCAGGACATTCCTCCACAATATGGGCAGTCGTCTGTTCAGGTGCACCACAGTCGCAGCTCGGAGAGGATTTGTAGCCCCACTTGTGGAGATTGTAGTTACAGCAGCTAAGTCCTGTCCTAATTCTGTTGAGCGCGACCCAGATCCTTCGTGGATCCTTGGTTGGGTCGAGATCAGGACTGTTTAAGAAAGATGTATCCCAGCTTTTTCTCCATTCTGAGTCAGTAGAGAAACGGTCTGGGCCATGGATTTGGGGGTCTGACCAGATGGGTTTTCGAGAAAGAAGGCGCGTGGCAGGAAGGTTGTCCAGCGTCTTCTTAATGGGTAGTATGCCTTTGTCTACTTTTCCCAATTCCCGTGATGCGGAGTAAGCTCTTCTTATTTCTGGTGGTGCGATATGGGACAGCACCGGGACAGCAGCAGCAATCATCTATATTTTGATGAGATGAGAGAGTCTACCCCCTAAACCTAGGTGCTGACTTAATACTTGAACGGCTTCATACATAAGAATCGTTTATTGCAAGTCACTAGTAATATTAATATTATAAATGCGAAAGTATGGATGGTTGGATGGATGGATGTTTGTTTGTTACTCAATCACGCCAGAACGGCCCAACGGATCTGGATGAGGCACATAGATAGAGAAAAGTCTGGAATAGCACATAGGCTACTTTTTTTCCCGGAAAATTGCGTGGTTCTCGAGGGATAGCGATAAACGAATTCTTTGCAGACGAAGTCGCTGGCAACAGCTAGTTACAGTATAAAGGTGGAAATCATTTCTTGAACACCTTCCGATTCCGAGTTCATTCAGTTATTATTTGCATTACATAGTAGTATCCAAGCTATGTTACCTACTGGTGGTAGGTATTATTTTATTGCAAATAATGATTCCCCGATTTTCGGACAGAAGGAAGTAAAGTCCGATAACTACCGCCTATTGTGTACTTTGTTCTTTGTTTCTGTATTGTTTTGTACTGATTTGTAGAGTTCAATAAGGAGTATTTGTATTGTACTAGCTTCTGCCCGCGATTTCGACTGCGTAAAATTAGCAATTGATATGTTTATCGCTATCCCGCGGGAACTGTACAATTTTCCGAGATAAAAAGTAGCCTATGTTTTAATCTAGGTTACCAGCTATTTTCGTACCAAATTTTATCCAAATTCGTCCAGTCGTTTTAGCGTGAAGAAGGAACAAACATACACACTCACTCACTCACATCGTCACCTCGTCACATCATCACATCATCACATCGTCACCAACTTTCGCATTTATAATATTAGTAGGATAAAATAATACCTACCACCAGTAGGTAACAAAGCTTGGATACTACTATGTAATCTATAATATCTGTATTACAAGTCAATCAGTTAAGATATCTGTGTAATTTCCTTATTGATAAATAAACTAAACTTCTTAGCTCTGAACTAAGTAGGTATGTAAGCACCTATTAACAATGCTCTCAGCACTTTCAAGTAAGTACCTAATGTATTAACAGCTTTATCACAAAACTTACTCGTTCGGGCTTTATAAGATTAAATAGTATATCCCAGGCAGCTTGTCCTTTCCCGACGCTTCCAATCATTATCGTCCTTCCTCTTGAATCAGTCTACAAACCGTATGAAAATCCGTTCAGTAGTTTTTGAGTTTATCGCGTACAGACAGAAAGACGCGGTAGAAGTTTTTGTTTTATAATATACTAAGTTCTGTCCGCAACTTCGTCTGCGTATTATACATATAAACCTTCCTCTCGAATCACTCTAATATCTATATATAAAAAAAACGCATCAAAATCCGTTACGTAGTTTTAAAGATCGAAGATAAACAATAATGAATGTGCAAGAACATACAATATAACTATAGTGGTCTATGATCCCGCCTAAGAGCGAGCTCCACATTTGATAGCCTAGAAAACTATTTTATATCGGAAAAAATGTAATGTGTTCGTAAAAAATGAGCTAAGTACTTAAAAAACGTGGTCAACACTTCTAAAAAAAAAAACAAATATTCCAGTGACTTGCTTTCCAAACGAATGCGAATCCAAAAATAAATTATCTTTCATATAAAATTGTTTTCATCTAGTAAAGGCCCGCCCTGCCACGGATCCCACCAGATTATACTAAGTATTATACCTGTCGTTTGGTAGAGTAGCCTGAAACTAAATAAGTAAATTTATGATGGACTTAACTAAATTTTATTCATGTAAGATGTTAAATAAAACAAGAACTAATGGGTGTCAGATGTCAAAAAAGGTTAAATAATACTGATACTTACATACCTAATTATGACTCAAGTGGGCTTAGTTTGTCTTTACCATATAACTCGAGACGGGTTGTTGTGGAAAAATTTAGAACGATCAATGCTCCTGCGTTTCATGAGACGGTTATCAACAAACACACTCATGCGAGGAAAATAGTAGATTGTACAACAAGAGCATACAAGCCATTTTACCCGAGACGTTCATATAGCCACCCGAGCCGGTACGGCGAGGGTGGATAGACACGTCGAGGGGAAAATGGGTTTTATGAACGAGTTATACACTGCTTTTCACTTAGATTGCGAAGAAACAAAACAAAAACATTGCAAAAAAAAGTTAATTAAAATTAAATGTGACATTGGAACAATTCGATATATTTAATAGGTATTTAATGGTTTTTCCTGGCAAATTGACTGTGTTAGGAGTCAGTATTATTTCCTCTTCACTTGACGAAATTATTGAATATTAATCGTAAAACAGTAACAAATTGCAACATAAATCCTACTAAGAGAAAATAGGAGGTTCCCGCCTGAGTTCCTGCCAATTAACTTTTTTTTTCTTTTTTTTTTAAACGTGATACTAATAACTTGACAAATTATTGTTACCTAGTTTTAGGTACTAATTAAACAGTTTAATAGACCGCAGATTATAATAAAAAAAAACTTGAAAAAATAAACAATATTATGTTGGCGTAAAGTTTTAGTGATTGTTTGTGGCTGTTGGCACCCGATTGTCCCCGATTTTACTTTATGCACAAGAGCATAAAATGCCATTTTATGCAGCCTACATCCAGCATAAAGTCGAACTTTTTGAGCATGAGACGTGAAAAACCATTTTTGATCCTGACAGATAACTGGGGCCTTGTCACACGTCTTAGTGCGATTCAATTGCGATTATTTAGCTGTCATTTTTGCCACTTCTAGGATGGACCTGACGGACGATCTATCCAACTTAGGTTCGGAATCACCATGTTCATGGACCCTGAAGTTAACTTGGGATGAGATCCACTCGAGATGAATTTTAACGATGATTGCTTTTTGTATGATTTTGACGGTTACTTAAATTGTAATATGTTTAAAACTTTTTTCTGTAAAAACTACCTAAGTGTACGAGTATCTCTTTACAGTAATCTAAATAAAACTAACCTAGTACCAGATAAAACTGTCCTGAAAGTAGGTAGGTACAAATATATTGTTTTAAACATGATTATTTCGGATTCGTGTTAAAACACTAATTATTCTTGATAATACATCGATTGCTACCGATTGAATTAGAATAGGTATATTATAAGTAAATAATCTGTTTACCTTGTTTGATAAATTAAATTCTTTCGAATTCTGCAACAAAACCTGTAATTTCCAAAGTTGAGTAAGTAGGCTTTAAAAGTTAATGACTTTAATGAGTAAAGGGTGTGATGAGCAACTTTGGAAGCCTACACTGCGCGTGGTCCAACACACACTTAGCTAGTTTTTTTTTTATATTTGGGGATCGCTCGGTATATAAGTAACGGACTAGTAGTACCTATAGTAATTTCTATCATCCTTGCAGGCCTTGGAAGCTTTAAATAAAAGGTAAAGATATATTGTCGTTTAGAAATTTGGTATTGGTGACGTTATTTTTAATTAGATATAATATCAGTGATATGCCATCGATACTTAATCACTACATAGTATAAAACGTAAGACGTAAGTCGCTTTCTCTGTCCCTATGTCCATATGTTTGCTTAAATCTTTAAAACTACGCAACGGATTTTGATGCGGTTTTTTTTAATAGATAGAGTGATTCAAGAGGATGGTTTATATATGTATAATACATGCATAATATACCGTGCGAAGCCGGGGCGGGTCGCTAGTACTATATACATTACTGAAAATATCTTCAGTTTACGTCATTCTCATCAGTTAAATAAGTCATAGTCGGTTCAGTTCGCTACGGATATTTTACAGCAATACATATTGTTCTTTTAAAGACATCCGACACCGAGACGAAAAATTCCACTTTTGTTCGTGAGAAAATGAAAGAAACACAAGACGTAGGTACCTAGAGGCATAGTGAAATAACTAAAGACTCGCATTATATTTAGCGGACTTTGGTAACTTAAAATAGGTAACTAGTTCTGATTTTTAAAGTTCAGTTGAAAACAGAGAACTGAGAAATTATGAGAACGGCAAAAATGTAGTATATATATGTATATGATACATGTATATGTATTGAGGTAACAGTAGGACGGATTTGAAGGAATGGAGATAAATTGATGAAACTTTAATAAATTGCTGATTCTACGCGGACGAAGTCTAGGCTTATTGTCTAACTCGCTTGCAATCGCCATCGTCTTCATTTTGACAGTTCATACTGACAATTGGCATTGGAATCAGCTAGCTCTCACATTCATACAAGAACTGTGAAAATGAACACGATGGCGATTGCGAGCAAGTTAGACAATAAGCCTACAGGTCTTAAAATCTTGTACTCGTAGGTACCTTGGTGGTGTATAGGTAATTGACTTTAAGAGCTCTTTTTGGCACGATTGTAATAAGTACTATTTTATGCTCCTGTGCATTAACTAAAATAACCAAGGAATCGAGTGTCGTGCCAGTACCTAACCACAAACATTAGATTTAGATTTAGAATATTTTTAATCTTTTAATAAAAATTACATCGTAAAAATTAGAAATTAATTAGAGAAAATAAATAATGTAGCGGTTAACAACATACAAGACAAACTTCACTTAAGTAACTACATGACCTTTAACATTTCCGAGTAAAATGCCTGTGACGGATTGTTACGTACCTAAGTACCTATTGTATGTCTTTAGTGGATTTGATTTTATTGGAAATGAAATGACTTGGCATTTTTCAGATTGACCTTAATTTTTTGTCACAGGAGAAGCTCGCCTTAATTTTTAGTGAGATAATGATTTACAGTACTTAGGTAAATCCATTAAAAGGGAATATGAATTAAAAAAAAAACACTTTTCTTAATAAAATACGAAAATACCGTAAAAGACGAAATGACAAAAAGTGAAATTAATTATTAATGTCGGTCAAGAAATACGGAAAATATGAGTTTTAAACTAGGTACGTCAACTGGGGTGACTTTGGTAATTTTGGGGCTACTTTGATCGTTTTAAAATTGCTATAAAATCGATATTACCTATCCATATCCGGTGAATGTTTGGCACGTAGACGCAAAGGCGATCGACGAAGACATTGATTAGAATCAGTAATTGCTAATAAAAAATAATGGTTTTGTCATTAAAGCTACTTTTTAAAGTCATCCCGTAAATCAAAGTCACCCCAGTTGACTGTACTAATTTGTCAGCGGCTAGAAAGAGGGATCCTACATGACTTGTTACATCATAATTTTACAACGCCCTATTAAAATACATATTATTATTATAATACTGATTTTCTAGAAAGAGATACAGACAAATCTTTGATAACTTATGTCTCGGTTATTTTTATAGATATTTGAGCAATGTTTTTACATTGTTACATAAAAAAGCTTTTAATGAAAGCTATGAAAAAACCCACGAATGTGAGAAGATTTGGGCGATTTTCCCAGTCCAGTGTGAGATTAAAAAAAATGTATCTATTTATTGTGCTTAAAAAGTTAATGCGTTCGCTGAACCACTTCGGATTTAGTATGAAAGATCTTTCGCAATTTGACAGTTACCTGCGGAAAAAAATATTTGCCGAGACTCCCCTCTCCTCCACGTGACATTGGGTGAGGTTTAAGGACGCCCCCCTCCACCCTCCCTAAACATCTCACATACTTAATTAACGAATGCCATGCCCTCTTGCATAAGAACCTGAGAGTATGGAAATGTATAAAAATCTTTCAGCTAATGGCCGCTACTGTGTAAGTACATATCGTATATCTGAAGGTTGGCAATCGTTGGCATCTGCGATAATTTCGCATTCGGACAAGCGAACTTATCAATTGATAATCTTAATTGTTTTGACGTCACGGAATGAACTTGTTTCGTGGAAATGTTTTTCATTAATAATTATTAATACTACGTGTGCTTTTTATATGTTCCAAGTCGAAGTACGAATATTATAAAGTAATATACTTACTTATCTTAAATATTATACTGCACCTAAACATCTATTTATATCTATCCATTTTAACAGACAGTGTCTAGAAATTATTCTCATTGCACTGAACGAGTCCTGGATTTTGCGTTTAGGTAATCTGAGCACCTTGTGAGCACCGATTTTACTATATTCTTGAAACTTCGAGTGACAACACAATGCTTAATCTCGTTTAATGTTCTTCTCATCTACTCAAAGGTTAACTTGTAGAGATCCCTTATAGGGATAAGTTCGCCTTTGTGCATATATTGTTGTTATTTACTTATATTATTTTGTGAATTGTATCTGTTTCTTTATATTTGTACAATAAAGCATTACTTACTTAATAATAATCAGTCACTATAATTTTATTGCATTTTCTGAAGAATGACTTGCATAAGGTTGAATCGCCTTGCAGTAGCTGCATTATCCGGGTATAAATTTATCAGATATTACTGAAAATAGAAAGCTACCGTGAGACTCAGATGTAACTAATGTTAATTAAATCGTCTCACATTCGTGGGTTTTTTCATAGCTTTCATTAACTATTTTACATTATAATTATTAATTAACATTATTTTAATAGACCAGATTATTCAGGTATTACAATATCAGACCATCGTCCATAATTTATCCGAGATTCTTAATCTTGGATTGAGTCACGGGGCACCTCGTGGCGAACTCTGTGACAGATTTGAATGATTATCCTATATTTAAATACGTGAGTAATTCGGTCTATTGCATAAGATTTATTTTATGATTACTCAATAAAAAAACAGCCTTAAAGCAATAATAAAGCATTAGCATTTCGAAATTATTATTAATCATTAATGCGCTATATCCGGCCTGATACATGAATGAGTAAACGTAATCATAAATGAATGAATATTCGTGGAAAAATATTTGGTTTATATGTACATAAGCTAATCAATTTAAAGGCTACTTTTTTCTCCGGAACGGGTATAGAGCTGGACGCATCAAATTGAAATAAATTTTTGGTCTTTTGCAACTTTAAAGCAACTTATTAAGTCAATCCGTATGAAATTTGCCAATAATAAGTAAAACACAAATAAAAGTAAAATCCTTTTTAAAGAAAATATGCGTAGCAATTAAACTAATTAAATTGTGTCCATCTTTGTGCGTGCGTATTCGACTAGAACTTGGTAATTTTTTTAGTAATGTGACCAAAAGTACTTATTTGGGTCTTCAAAATTTGCAGAAATTGTTAGACAGTTAATTATTGTCTGTACTCGAAGTAGCAAGAAAAATAAAATAACTCGTGTTACGGGATTTTTACATTACTTGACCTGTTTGTTGTTGTTTACTTATTTAATCTTGTAATTCGAATAGGGATTGCAATCCCGCAAAACGGGATCCCGCAATTCCGCGGGATCCCGCAGCTTTTATTAATCTGCTGGATCCCGCACCATTAAAGCGCGGATCCGCGGATCCCGCAAATTAAAAATTTGGAGTTAAAACTAGCGCTAAAGAGCGTATTATCACCATTGTTTGATAACATAGTAATGGCATCTAAGAGAAAGTTGTGATTTGATTATTAGTCATTAAATAAAACTGAATTAAAAATATAAACTACTAAACTATTAAACTATGCCAAACATTTAAAGATGAATCTAAGAAAACCGATTACTAATTACTTATACTTAGGTAATTAATAGCGAAGAAATAATCTCTGTTGCTTAAGAGGGTTTATTCTTATTGAGCTGGTGGCGTCGCATTTTTAGTGTTTTTTTGCGATTGTTTCACGGAAATTGAATGAAAGTTTGAAATGTGTGTCTGTAGTGCACTTTGTTTTTTGTGTATTAGTGTGTCTAATGCAATAATTTATTGACTTTTATTTTCTTATGAAACGATATATATTATTTTATCCCTTTAATACGAAAATAAAAGTCCATCACGATTAATTATAGCAATGGACACATTGATACACTAAAAGCGATAAACTTGTATAGACCACATTTTAAGCTTTTATTCAATTTCTGTGAAGTGGACGTGGAGAGCACTAGGGATGCGACGTTGCCAGGTCGGTATGGATAAACGCGCTTAATGTAAGAAATGTTTAATAGAAGTTGGTTTTGTACACAAAAATATGTAATTTCTATTTGATTTTATAATATAATCTTAAAGTTGCGGGATCCCGCGGGATCCCGCGGGATTGAGTAATCCCGCATATCAATCCCGCGGGATTGAATGAGCTGCGGGATTGCAATCCCTAAATTCGAACCCATTTCTAGTTGGTCACATTACCTAAAAATTTGGCAGGTACGCATCGCATACCTATTATGTATTGGAAATTGGTCACTAATATATTCGTACACTTTTTAGATTTCATTTTTTATTTTTTTATTTAATTGTCAAATTTAGGTTGTTTATGTACCTAAGTGTTAAGTGTAACAAATATATTATAGTTTGTTACAAAAAAGTCCGAAACTATTATGTCAAAATGTTAAAGGGTTATAGCAATTTTTCAACGATAAGATATGTGTACGAATGGTGACCACTTTCCCTTAGTAATCAGGAAAAGCCTGTATTTAGTAAAAAAAATGGTTTTTAACAACAAAATACTTGGTTTTTACTTTACGAATCTTCAAACAATTTTTTTTTTAATTATTATTGTTTAATTTCGTATATTTTTTCCAGGTAAGGTGAATGGGCCTTTGCAGTTGATCTCAGTCAATAGTCATTATAAATAATAGAAAATGGAAGGAAAGAGCAGTAATTGGCAAGATGGAGGTAAGATAAAATAACAGATTAAAAAAAACAGTCTTCGTTTTTTTGCATCCTCTTAAATAAAATCTGAATATAGCGTTAAAAATTAAGTCTAAACCTTGAACTATCTACAGGGTGTCCCAAAACCTTTTCAACTACAATTTTAAAATCCTGTAAAACATTTACAGGAGCGCGCAGTCATAATACCCCCTGTTGAAATATTCCGGATGAATACTTAAACAGAATAATTATTCTTGTTGGATTGAGTGACTCATTTAATGCAGATCTGAGAAAGCAGAAATGTTTCGTAGAGATGCCTTATAAGGTTAGACGAGCAATAAGGTGTGGAGAGTAAGACAGCCGGGTAAATTACGGGCACAAGAGGCATTTCATCTAAGTCCTCTAGGTTGGCAACGCATCTGCAATCCCTCCGGGGTTGCGGGTGTCTATGGGCAGTGGTGATCGCTTACCATCAGGTGACCCTCTTGCTCGTTTGCCTTCCTATTCACATAAAAAAAGGACGGATTCTTAAAGATGTAGGTGAAAGTGTAGGGCCCAAGTTAATTGCTAGACATTGTTTCCAGTTTACCGTATGTTGGAAGCAGTTTTTCAATGTCTTTTCAAATGCCGTAAACACTAAAACATACATTTAAGTATTTAACGATAATTAGAATCAATATTTTATTTATGCATAATACACTCACAAAATTGTTTTTGGCAACATAACTTCCATGCATAACTGTTAGTTGAGTCAATCGATAATTTTATTGTTACCTATCAGTAATTAGGTACGTCAGGGTTTCAGGAAAAATTAGGTTTGGTTACAAAATGTATCGTAAAGTAAGGCCTATCGCAACGTCATTTATGACGCGACCTTCATGTCATTTAAGTTTATACAAATGGCAGCCAACTTTATGAGTAGGTAGGTAATTAAAGAGTAGAGGCGAGTTTAATAATGTCTCTTTGGTAAGTACATGTGCGATTTTACCCTCACCACATCGCCTAATGCTTAAGAATTCAAGTTCATTTATTAGAAAGCTAATTTACTACTATTGATTTTCATGGTAAGGCTTCAAGGCTTCTTTTTAGTCTCAGACGTATTGTTAGTTGGTTGAATAGTCGCCCTTTATATAACCCCCTTGCAAAAAAAACGGGCACCCATGGTTTTTGTACTTTTATGTGTAAGTATAAAAGCTTACTTTCTTGGCTTTAATGCCTAAAAATCTGAAAAACCATAAGTGCCCGATTTTTTTGCAAGGGGTGTATTAAAATCATTTCGGGGTTCCAGAAACGTACATAAGTTAACAGTGTATCAGTATCAGTCCTTTTCAGTAGACTCAGTTATCGTTTTGTTATTATGTACCTAGGTAGTAAATACATTAATATTAAACTAACACGAAAGCACGTTTGGACTGGCCTGTAACAAAACCTGGCTATAACCCCGGAGGGATTGCAGATGCGTTGCCAACCTAGAGGACTTAGATGAAATGCCTCTTGTGCCCGTAATTTACCCGGCTGTCTTACTCTCCACACCTTATTGCTCGTCTAACCTTATAAGGCATCTCTACGAAACATTTCTGCTTTCTCAGATCTGCATTAAATGAGTCACTCAATCCAACAAGAATAATTAGTGGCCTGTAGCAGGTTCTTGGGTTTTAATAAATAGTTTGTGTCTTGCAGAGTACCTTGGGTCGACGGTAGAGCCGGGTGTGTCGATGACGGCGTTAGAGGAGGACATTCCGACGCTGACGGTGGCCACCATCATCGGAGTGGCGCTGGTGGTACTGGTCGCCATAGCCATCGTCTTCGTGCTCGGCGTGCTCATTGATTGCCGACAACAGTAAGCAGTGTATTACTTAATACTTTATTGGACTCTCAGCGTTGAGAAAACTTATTGGGATTGCTGGATTGCCTGCGATCAAGTTTTTGTGTATAGGTATTTATTAAATTTTATCTTCTTGTAGTCCGATAAAATATAGACACCACAAGTACCACAACAGGAAAAATGTACGTTTCATTCTATAGTTGCCCGTCCGTCTGATTTAGATTTGACCCTTGAACCCGCACTTGACAGGCTTCTTTGAACAAAATCAATTAAATGCTGAATTTGTTATTATCTACATATAAAGTTCTGTAAGTGTAAGTTGATTGCCTGACTGGCTGACTGACTGAATCATCAACCGGCCAAGAAAGCTGAAAAGCTTTTCTTTATGATGTAATGTAAGCAATTAATATGATTTAGATTTATTTATTTATCAACAAAAATTACATTATATAAAAACATGCATGTCACAAATATAAGCATTTCTGTTGAGATCGTCAAATATTATTAATAATAATAGCATAATAAATTATAAACAATGAAATAATAAAATAAAATACAATGTCAAAAAATCTCCAATAAGGATCGTCAAAGCATATTAAATTACATTAAATAAATCATAATATATCTAGTCAAATATTATCTAATGTCAAAAAACTATATCAAAAAATTCGTTAACTGCATAGAGAGGGTTATCCAACAAAAGGTTTTTCACTCGGCGTCCGAATGCTTCGTCACTCAGGTCTCGCCGGTAGACGTTCGTAGTAAGTGGGCCCAACAACACGCGGATTGATATGAACGGACTTTGTAATTTTTTGAATTTTATCTTTATTTTCAGGAGGTTGCTAGACAAGAAGATGAGCGAGATGAAGCGCTCACGACGGCGTGCGCCCGCGCAAGACAGCGACGCCACAAGCATAGTCAACAATATGGAGGAACAGGCTACGAGTTTGCCACCCGCCGCCGCCCTCCGGAACGTGCCATGATCATTATTTACCATACTTACAATCGTGTATTTAATTAAGTAGTTATAAGTAGACAGAATCGTTTGTGTGCGTCCAAAATATTGGTAGGTAATTACTAGTGTGAAAACAAGAGTAGGTAGGTACATTATAATACAGCATACTATTCCATTGTCTATCACCATACTGATCGGTTTAAACTTCGAGGACAGTTTCATAGATAAGGAAGAATCCAACGACAGCAGTGCATGGATGTAGCCTAAATACGAGTATTAATGTAACGGTCACTTTTTAAAGAAATTTCGTTGATGATAAAATGGTAATTATTTTATACAATGTTAAAAAGATTAAATATCGTAGGTGATTTGGAGATTAGGTTGATATGAGTTTTGTAATATAAAAAAAAACATTAGTAAGGCTGTCTTGCTGGAAAAATTTAAACCTCGGTTTAGTGTTAAAATCGATTTAGTAGTGTCAAATTGTATGGAACTGTGCTTTAAACCAGATTTAGTGACTAAACCAAGATTTATCTTTTACTGCAAGTGGGCCTTAATCGACATAACTTGCATAAAATTCTAGTAACTCTCGCTATAGTTTGCTTAACTTGCCATTAATTTTCCTTAGAAGTAAATTATTCGAGCGATTATTAAACTTTTTCTTAGAAATACCAGATACAACACATAATAATGTCTTCCAATGATATTAATTAGGTACCAAATTGTCAGGAAACGCGAAGAAACACACAAAATCGAAATCAACGTGCCTAAAATGAATAGTCCAAATAAATAGTGAATTATTTATTGTACCTACAATAATTACTTATTTAAGCGCTTTTTTATTAGCTTTTGTAGCGTTGCTATTTCTAAAGTGCGAAAAATTATCTTATATAGTCAACTTAATCAGCTACAACACTATTCATTAAAATTACCTACTTATTTATGTAATAAATATTCTTTTAGCAGCTGTTTCACTATTAGAGGTACCTCTACGTGTCAAGAAGTTAGAATTTTGAAGTCTGTATAAAATGTGATAAAATTACGATTTGATTTATTTGTTGTAAGTGTTATAATATTATATTTTATTACGATAAATATAGATATTTGATGGGATGTGTGTTGTGTGTGTGTGTATGTGCTGTGATTTTGTATTTGTACATAGATTATTCAATTTATACAGAATATGTTTTATTTTCTTAATGTAAGTAAAGGAAATGACAGTTTCTAATATAACTTGTGTAATTATAATTGCTTTTATTAAATTAGAACCTTCTTGAAACATTTGAAATTAATTCACCTCTTGCAAAATGGTTAGGTTAGGTTACCTATAATGTAGATAAAGCAGTTTACGACCACCCACGACAAACACACGAAAACAAATAAGTAGTTAAGTTTATTGCTATTGTGGATTCGGATGGTGCTATTTCTAACTGCCAGTAGTAATGAAGGGTTTCTGAAACATGAAAGTCACTTACATAATAGTACATTATGATACAAGTGTGCTATGTTGATCATTACACACGAGGCATGATTGTACGCGCGAGCGGAGCGAGCGCGTTAATGGTGCGGAGTGTGGTAATGATCAATGCACACGCGTTTTATACGACGTTTTTCAACACATTTGCGAGGAAAAACAAAAAGAAATTCTTAATAAGTAAGTATAAAAGAACTTTACTTTACCTTTGTTGCCAAACATTGCTTAACTAGAGGCTTTACAACTTTTCTTTGTCATTTGGCAATTAACACCTTGGATTTCTTACCTGTCCGAACATATTTTAGTATTTCCGGCGACGGACACTATTTACATTTAGTTTTTCTTTATTATTTCAACTAGTAATTTTTAAACTAATAACAAGGTAAAATAATCAACAAAATCTGTGAGTGTGGAAGATGGCGGCAGATATCATTTCTCCGCGCCAATCCGCGCGCAGCACTCACGCATGCGCGCTGTGCACTTTACACGAGTGAGACGAGGCACTGACAAGACTGCTAAACAGCCTAATATTAAAATTATAATAAATAAATTAATCAATGTCTTAAATATGCAAATTATGGTCACTTTTTAAATAAAAATGAATACTTTGTCGAAATTAAATGTTTATTCATCGTCTTTAACCCAAAATAGTTTAATATTCACGAAAATATTCCTTGTTCCTATACATAACTGAACTATTTGCTGAGATTAAAAAAAAAGTTTATGTGCACTTGTGCGTAATAAGCTGAATTATGAACTTAAATGCGGTGCAATAAGACTCAATTTACGAGCAACTGTGTTGAAAAATATTTTTCATTACACTTGCTCGTAAAGGGTGTTATAACACGCGTGCTTATAGAGCCGTAGTGGCTGATTTACCTCCCGCGGGGATTTCAAATATTTTACTCCCGAGGGAATTATTTTTGTATGGATTTTCATAATTCCCTCGGGAGGAAAAGTTTAGTTTTAAAATTAAGAACTCATTGTACGCATTTCAGACTAAGGAGGTTTCAAATCAGCCAGGTTTATTTAATATCTTCAAAAAAAACTACGAACAAAATTTATAAAACTTTCAATTAGACATTACTGATTACGATAAGAGTTTTTAATGATTCACGGTTAAGTTCATTCGAAATTACTGATTACGATCCAAGATGGCGGATGACATTTTGACATTAAAAATATTGATGGTGGGTACCTATCATTTTCGAGTAAATTGGTGACTCTGAGCCCGATTTAGGCATAATTTTTTGGATCCAAGATGGCGGATGACATGTTGACACTATTGATACTAAAATGATGATGGGTGTCGTTTTCGAGTAATTTGGTGATTCTGAGACAGATTTTGTCATAATTTTTTGGATCCAAGATGGCAAATGACATTTTGACACTATTGACACTAAAATGTTAATGGGTGTCATTTTCGAGTAATTTGGTGGCTCTGAGCCCGATTTTGGCATAATTTTTTGGATCCAAGATGGCGGATGACATGTTGACACTATTGATACTAAAATGATGATCGGTGTCGTTTTCGAGTAATTTGGTGATTCTGAGACCGATTTTAGCATATTTTTTTGGATCCAAGATGGCGGATGACATTTTGACACTATTGACACTAAAATGTTGTTGGTGTCGTTTTCGAGTAAGTAATTTGGTTATTCTGAGGCCGATTTTGGCATAATTTTTTGTATCCAAGATGGCGGATGACATTTTGACACTATTGACACTAAAATGTTGATTGATTAGTTTCGTTTCGTTCTGAGCCCAATTTTAGCATAATTTTTTGGATCCAAAATGGCGGACGATATTTTCACACTATTGTTACAAACATGTTGATGAGTGTCGTGAACTTTGTGATTCTGAGCTTATTTTTTTGTTTTTTTTTTTTTATTTCCTCGTAAATGTGATGAAAAACATTGTGTGTATTACGGGCAGTAAGGGGATTACAAACTCGAGTCATTAAGACTCTCGTTAGTAATCCCCTTCTTACCGCCCTCGTTGCACAATGTACTAAAGCCTCTTTTTTCTTATTCCACGGGAATTTCGCAAAATATTGAAATCAGTTTTCAGATGTCATAATTACCTACTAGAATGCCAAATTTAAAGGTTTTAGTAATAATAGTAAAGATGCAGATAATTTATTCATAAATGCTTTTACAATATAACTAAGAACAAAGTTTCCTTGTAAATCTAAGTTAACAACTCATTTGCCTAAACTAGGAAATCCTGCGTTATAGCCATAAGAACTAAAACGTACCTAACGTATAGTGATGGAGATACGAAGATTTGAAAGTAATAAATATAAGTCCCATCTACTCCCTATCCCGCATGAATTACTAAATGTCATGAAAAAAAATTTTAGAAGTTATGATTCCCTACCTCTGAACCAAATTTCAAGACTCTAGTTAATTATAGTTACGCAGATAGGTCCTCATTTCACTGGACTTATAAACCCCATTAATTCCCTATCCCATGGGAATTTTGAAAAATCTTCCTTAGTAATCTATTGTTACTTACTCAAGCAATATTCATTTACGTTGCGACTCTTAGCAGCTACGACATTTGACATGTTTATAGCTAACCCGCGGAAACTATGTAATTTTCCGGGATAAAAGGTAGCCTAGGGACTAAAAAAAAAGTAAGTCCAGGCCAGGAGATACGTGGAAAGGGGACACGTCGCAGACGCGGCGCCTCTTATATGATTTTTTATACAAAATGTACTTATACCTAGAGGCGTCGCCATGCAAGCTACTAGAAGAGATGGGGCGAGGACACGTCGCGGGCGCATTCATCGTCTTATCGATCTCACCCTGTCTCTTCCGAGTGGTATGTGGCTAAGACTACCTTTTCCCCTCTAAACGAGTTTTCATTGGTGTCTTTGAGGTTGGGTGAGTGTTTCATTTCTAACAACGTATAAAAACTGATATAAAAAAAACCCGCCAAGTGCGAGTCGGACTCGCTTACCGAGGATACTGTAAAATTTGGCAAGGGGATATTAAATCCATTGTTAGCAGAGCCCTGCTCCTAAGCAAAGTCTAGGCTAGGTGTGCTATAATCTAAAAATTTTAGGAAGTTAGATACCATAATCTAAATGAGTGTGGCATCCGGTAAAAAAAACAGATATCACAATAGGTATCTACATGTATCCGGTCTACAAAGGTGGGCACTTAATCGCTAATTAACGAACTGATTAACGGACTAACTCTTAAGTTAACTTCAAAGAATGTTAACGCTCTTACTAACTTCCGTTAACTTCAGTCCGTTTCATTTAGCTTTATTAAATATAACACTTCTATTCTATCCCATCTAGTGCTGCAGAAGAACGTCTTTTTTCTGCGGACAATATTTTACGGGCTAAACGATCATGGATGACAATTTTAATTTAAAAATTTTTATGAAGGGGAACCTAATAGTAAATAATAGTAAATAAATAAATGCACCTAATAGTAAGTAGCCTTATTTCTACCTACTTCATTATCGAAATATATAAATGTGTGATTAATTCTTCTTTCTACATGTTTTTGTTTTTTTGGTTAACTTTTAACGGTTAACTTTGACCAGCGTTAAATTGTCGGATATATAACGCTCTATCGATTATCGAAGTTAACTTTTTAACTAACGATTAACGAAGTTAACTTTTGGATTAACTGTGCCCACCTATGCCGGTCTGTCTATAATACCTACGTTGCAACGTAAAAATAAGAGTTGCCAACGGGACTGGGGAGGTTAAGGTTCATGTAATTATTGATGGGTTCAGGACCAGATAAGGCGATCTAAGTAAATCTACTTTGGTTTTGTAAGTAAATTGTTGTGGCGCTCTAGCGGGCTGCTGCTGAGGACAACAACCGTCGACGTTGACAGCGAGCCATCTACCAGCTGTTGCCACGCTAACGCCATGGCGGTGTTGAGTTTGAGTCGCTACCGTTACGAGGTTGACATTAGGCTGACGGCAAGTTGTTGAGGCGAGGCTGTGCCGATCCGGTGCCACACTGATAGTTGATGTTGATATGCGTGCAATAACCTTAAAAACATAACCACTTCATACAATCAATGTCATAGTTACTGGTTTCAATTTAATTAATTAACTCCTTCAAAAATAGTCTTATCATTTAATATAATTTTCTTGTTATTGCACTGTCTACCTACTTCCTGATTATCAGTTAAATATGCACTATCTATCATAATATCTATCGATTCTGAAAATAGCCAATTATGTTGTCCGAATCGAATTTAAATCGTACGCATTTGATGGTTTGATAACCGACTTTTATGTTACGTGTTGCTTTTATATAACAGTCATGAATACGGAATGCTGTCAGTTGACTTCGCTATGTTTTTTTTGGACATAATTTCACGGTTTGCAAACTTGTAAGTAATTACGTGTGCGGTGAATAAGGGTAATGGTGTTTTATTGCTGCTGCCGTACGCGCACGTACACACCCGCGACTTGCACATTCCACGCTCTGTAAAAATCACTGCACAACAATTTACAGCAATGATAATCTATTGCGATTCTCAGAGCTTTATCAACCAGATATCATTAGCTGGTATAACAATTGTATTATTAATTATTCGTTCAGTGCGTACGTAGCGACTGAAGCGGTCAAACGCTCACACGGACACAGAACAGCAGTAGAAAGGAAGTTAATTTAGTTCATTTTTTTTGTTGACAATAACGATGTGTTTTATAAAGTGTTAAACTGTTGTAACAAATTTTTGGATAATTAGTGGATTGACTTTTATAATGGGAAATTCGAAGTCGAAGAAGTCGCAAAAGGAGCCGGACAAGTTTTTTGAACGTGAGAAATGGAAGGAGCAGAAGCGGGATGACATAAAGAAGAGGAATGCGAATCCTGCTAACAGGCGAAAGGGGACCAAGAAACCGGCGATGCCGCCGGTGGCGCCGCAGCCCCCGAGCGCGCCCACGCCGAGGCCGGCGCCGACGCCTGCGCCGCACCGCTCCTACGACGACGAAGCGCTAGATCTTATGCGCTATCAGCTACAAAATGACTCCGAAGCTTTCTTGTTGAACAACATCCTCCTCTCCGTTCAATTCTTTGAACACTTTGAAAGGTACTTATACTAACTTAAAAAAATCATGCTGTGATTTTTAGTCAGTGTATGCGGTTATAATACCTACTATGAAGAATACAAAAACAAAAACCTAGTCCTTGATGAGTTCAATTCAGAAATTATCAAAATACATATATAAAGGGCGCATGTTTGTTACAAACTTACTTAATTTGATCTTCTTTGTCATCTTTGCGTGACAGTTTTTCTTTAAAGCCTGGCATTTGCAGTTATCGTTCGATACATTGCAATAGGTTACAACGGGAAAAAATATTATCCGTAAGTAATCTAAGTATGTTGAAACAATTGCGTAATTCCAACAGCTTTGTTATTTTATAAAAGAACTTCGTTCGCGTATTCAGCACTGATTTCGACAGCCAACCATAACTTGACCCATTCGCTCGTAGGCAGTGGGTACCTACAGTGCCGTAAATAGCCTTTTCTGCGCCCTGTGCGAGCTTCTATAACTGCGCAGCAGAACTTATCAGGAGAAAACCAAAAAAATGTAATAGTCCTGCCTGTTCTGACCATTCTTGTGCCCCCCAGAGTCTACGCCCTGTGTCTGGGCACCGTGGGCACCACCCTATTTACGGCACAGGGTACCTATACGGGATCAGGGGCCTTACCATGACGTGTTAATGCGATTCAGTTTAGGTTCGCTCGCTGTCAGATTCATACTAAAAGTGACAGCTAAAACTTGAACTGAGTCGGAATTAGGACGTCATGATAAGGCCCCAGGTGTATCGACGTTGGTCGTCAGCGCATTGAAATCGTGACCAATCTGAGCTTAATCTAAGGACGAGGTTTATTGAGGGATTCAAACCCATACCTATCAAACCTAATTAAGCATCATATACATATATTCAATAGATCACTGAAAATGACTCGGATTCTATTATTTTCATCTTATTACAGATTGTATCGTATTTAAGATTCGTAGTATTTAGGTCATAAAGGCTTCGTCCGGCAGGATTACAAATATACATAATAATATTTACACTGAAGGAAACATAACACCGAAAGGCATATTAAACTCAATCTGCGGATTATCTGTGTTTATTATATCGTTAATCCATGATAAAGAAATCGCAATGCAATTCCAAAGTAGTATTTACGCAGTTCTATATAGGGACTTCCCTCCTCTGTGTTAGGCATTTTTCGATTCTAGAGAAATGTTTTTTACTGTTAATTTACTTACGATATGTTTATGATTACGATGCGTCATTCTGAGTACCTAGGTATATTCTAATTTGACTTAATCTTTTAGGGAAAAAAAGTAAATTAATAAACAGAAATTAACGGAAAGAAGATGAAATCACAGTCAATAAAAAAACGAAAATTTTAGTTAGATACCTATATGTAATCAAATGACGTTACGTTCATGTACTCAGTCGAGTAAGTAGGTACCTATAAAAAGGATGAACAATAATCGATTAATAAATTACTAACAATGTAGAGTAGAGAGGCACTCATTTAAACAGACCGCGTAAAGAAGAACATTACCTATATGTTTCTTTGAAGTTGCCTCTTCACAGGCTTTATTGACTAAGTACCTATATCTATAACGATAGTTAATTTTATTTCTTGAAAAGATCATTCCGCCAGATATTAACAATGGACGGAAGTGATAAAAGAAATATCCACACATAATAGGTAAAGATAAAAATGATAATGGTCGAGAACATGTTTGCGTTATCATTAGCAGTGATTTTCTTTGATTTGTTTTAATCTAATGAACGTCACAATTAGCACGAAAAAGCTAAATGATATCCACGGCAGTCCACGGTGCTGTAAAGCAACGTAGAAAACCTCAGCAACTTCTACTAGATTAACGCATATTTGCAAGTGTTTGATAACAAATGGAATTTGATAAGAAAAAATCCCAATTACCGGAAACGCTATGCTAATCCCTTTTAATAATATATATTAGGATTTAATAGAAAAACAACGGTGGTACCTAAATAATCTAATAGATACCTAACCTAAATATTCTGTATCTACATATATAATAATAATTGATATACATACCTAGTCATAAAATAAAACAGCAGAGATAAAATACCTATCTGTAGATTATACATAGGTAAAATATACATTTATGCAAGAAAAACAATTCGAAGCGTTTATTTCTAACCTTGACAGAATAGATTTCAATGGTTTTTAGATTGTATGTCTATCTGAGTGCCTGTTTGTCGACACTAACCTGAAAACTACTGAACTAATTTTTTTGGCATTCACACAAGTAGGTTAAACCAGCTAGCTTATTTTTCATTATTCCATGCTGACAATGTCGTGGGTTTAAGCTAAAGTTTATTAGAATTGTCTTTGTTTACAGAGAGATGCATCACATCAAGAATACCCCTCAAAGTGAGCGAGAGCACTACATTGACGATGCGATGGTAGCTCATCACAAGCACGTGTTCTTTGCTGATAGGCTGCAGGAATGTGTGCAGGAGCACGTATATTATCGGAAGCGACCCGACCAAGTCGAACCCCTCGTCGCTCCGAGACTCTACATCATATACGACAACATTGAAGCCAGCGAGCCTGGTGACACCTCCGACTACAGTGCAGTTCTCGATGCACCCTTTTATAAGCTACGCATCGAAGATTGCAGAGAACCAGGTAGGTTATACTCTAAATATTGTGAATTAAATAAGTCGAATCAAAAACTCGAAAAAGTCTGTCATATGAGTCTAACTACAAGGATATCATTTTACTCTCTACTACTACTACTATGTACGTCTTACTACCTAATTTAACCCTATCGAGTTGAGTTAAGTGGATATTTTAGATTGTTTATTAGGTAGATACTGACAAAACTTAACTTAATTGTTCCAGGTTTTGTTAAACTGAAGAAACTTGAAGTATTAGAAAGTGCTCTTATGAAAGAATCTGACCGAAGAGACTCCTTGATAGATTCAGATGATAGCTTATATGCAGATTCCGAAAAAGAATCAAATAGCTCAGATGATCTTCCTTCAGCAGGTAAGGGTGAAGAATTGCTACAAAAGTTAAAAAGTAAAATCAAGACTGATTCAAAGAATGGAAGCAATTTCACTTCACCCAACGTAATCGTACATGATATTATTTTAAATGATACGGGGAGAAGGCGCAGTGGACCAATAAGACAAATAAATTCACGAGGAAATATTTCTAACATAAAATCACTCAGAAAAACAACGCCTCCGCTGCTTGAGGAGACAGATACGGATAATAACAATAATACTGAGATGTTAGACTCCAAAGAGCCAAACGAAAACAAAAACCGGAAATCTATTTTGAAAATCACTCGAAGGCTGAGTGGTCCAACCCTCGAGCAGAAATCTGTTGCTCGTAAAACTCATGTTGAAGACCCCATTGTCGAAGACACAGATACATCAGGATATAGATCGACCTCTAGTAGCCGTCTCAATGACTCGAGTGAAACAGAATCTGATTATGGGTATGCTACTATCACTGAGGCTACAACCCCTAAAAGAGTTGAACTAAGTAGACAGTCTAATTTTGGACTAAGCTCGGGCGTAGTTCCAGAGGAATGCTGGACGTCAGTTCAGGTTCGTTCCCTTGACAGTTGGAGTGAAGATGAGGATGAAGAAATAGACGATACAGAATCAAAATCATCGAAATCTAGGAATTTATATGAAACGCACCATTATTTGACATCTACGAGCTTCATGTCTAACTTTGTTGATAATTTTTTGATAAAATTGGGATCGAGTTTAGGTCTTACACCAGACTCGGTCAACAATGCATTAACACAAGGAGCAAGCATATATTGTGATGCCATGAGGAATGGTACGAAAATGTCATATGAAGTTTTTCCTGCTCTACTGGCAACTTGGCCGAACGCCGCCAATAATTGGATCATACGGGAAAGGAGAGTTATAACTAATCCCCGAAATAACTACAGATATCAGTGGCCAACTAAATATATTGTTAACAAAGCCATTGGTTTTGGTTGTTTGCTTGTGCCAGTTGGATTTAGGCCTAAAAGGGGATTTAATCCTGATCAGAAGACGCAGTGGCGAATCACGTTTCCTGCTGCAGAACGCTATTTAGAGAGTTGTTTGGCGCATGCCCAGATAAGATGTTACCTTTTTACACTAGCTTTACATAAGACTTTTATGGAAAATGAGACATCTAAAATCGGCGTAGACGCTAGTCACTATAGGAATCATTTGTTTTGGCAATGTGAACAAAACAATGCAAAATGGCCAGAAGATCGACTAGGCGAAAGTTTAAAAGATTTCTTAGAGAGTTTATACGTCAATTTTACGCAAGCAAAATTTCCAAATTACTTTGTTGATAATTGCAATGACTTCAAAAGTATCCCGAACCCTTTGCTACGTGATCTGCAAAGACGTCTGGCTGATATTTTGGAAACCCCTGTAATGCATGTACTTCACGCTTTGGAAAAACTTAAATACACGAAGAAGGACTTCTACCCTACCTTTAACTGTCTCAAATTATATGAAATCTTGACGTGTCGAAATCCTTTGCGAATACTTAACCCGAATCTGGCAGTAACAGTTACAAACCGGAAAACGAGTGCTGATAGCGATGACGAATCAAATAAAAGGGGAATGGAAAAAATCCATGACAAAAATTATTTGTGGAAAAAGGAAAGAAATCGTCAAATACAAGCAGAGAAACGCAGAGGAATGTATAATAAGAAACAAAAGACAGAAGGAAAGCCAGAAAAGCGAGAACTTATAATTAACCGACAGGTAAGTGTTGGAATATTAACCGTGACTTTTATTATAAAAAAAACAAAGTGTCTAGTCCACATGATTAATGGGAGCCGTAATTTCCTTCTAAGCTACTCGTATTTCAAATTCAGTGCAATTTTTCACCACTTTCGAGTGGTATTTTCACACATGTGCTTTCAAAAGTCGGGCCCCTGTACTAAATATCAGCTTTCTACGTCTAAGAGTTTGGTATGATCATGACTTTTATTTTTATGCACCCGATATATTATTTTTTACTAACTTATGCTTGAATAGTTTATTATAATAAACATTATTAATGTTATACAGATAATTCTGCCAAAGAAAATGGAAACAGAACGAAGACGTCTGGTATTCGAGTTTTTTATCCCTCACTTCATTGCGATGGCTCGTTCCAGTGAAAAATTCGAAGACATCAGGCAGGCCCTAATATACCTGGAGCAGGCGCAAAGGCTTTGTATACTTTTGATGGAAGATACTCCAGGAGACTTCACAGCAAATGAATATTTGGATATAATTCGAGACAAACTGGCGGATTGTCAGAGAAAATTAGTTAACCAGGTTGGTTACAAATTGACGCCAAGAAGAGACAGTCATTTGGAACGCACCGCACATAAAGAGATCCGTAGACAGCGTCCTCGGTTCGAGAACATGATAAGCCAAGACTCCCCAACCGACCGTGCAGGGATCCCCGCATTCACCTTCGTGGACGTCGAACCTGTGCCTAAAGCCAATCCTGTAAAATTAAAGGACGTTTATGAAACTGAAGAATCTAAGTTGTAAAATTATAGTTCATCAATTTTATATTTTTTAATAACATAGCGGAACTATTATAGATAGTTCCGCCAATGTCGAGGTTAAGGAATACAAAATTATAACCACTTACCACAAAGCACTAGTGACAGAAGATGGTGTAGCGCACTTTCTTCTCTGTGTCATTAAATCTAAGAAATATAGGTATATTGGTAACCACGTCGATCAAAGGAAATATTAGTGTGTACGTGTATTATATCTGTTTTGGGAATTCGTTACTTATTCTTACTCACAAAACAATTAAAGACGTTATAAGTAGAAATAAGTAAGAGCAAATATCAATTAAAATAATTAAACTGTAAGTTATTATGAATAAGAATCTCTATTTAATTGTAAAAGAGTAACGTTTTCTTTAAACTTTTATTTATTAATTTAATTCACTGTAGTACCTATGCTGCACAGTCGGGTACTTTAAAGTTTTAAGTAAGTAAAGTATTTAAATATACTACTAACAAAAAAATTTGGTGAACTTAAGTAAGTCGAAATTTTGTTGTAGTTTGTAGGTATTCTTATCAACTTCTCAACATTAATCAATTCTAGTACCTAGACCTACTCAATGGGATAATTGAATATATACTCGGGAGAAAAAAAACCGGGTCACTCTTCATACAACTTTCTACGGGAATTGACCTGGTTTTTTTCATGGTACCTAGTAGAAAAGTTGCCTTCAGCTGGCCTTGATGGCAACAGAACATCATTTAGTGCTACTATGTAACTTCATCCTGTAATGAGATTAAAGCAATAATATCTTTCATGACTTTTTTTACTCACCTGCCGCTATTAAGAGTGATAAGAACCTAATTTTGTAGTTGATACACCTCAAACTGATAAAATCGTCCGAAAAAGTATCACTGGATTCGGAGAAATTAGTTTTCGCCATTTTCGAAGTATTGAAAAACAAAATAAAGTCAATTATATTTAATTTGCTGTATGTAAATTCTCAATTGAAATATATGGTCCACAATTTACTTCACATTACAAACTAGAAGACTTCTAAATATAACTCTTAAATACGTTTCAAATAAGAAAATAAGTTGTTAACAATTTTTGTTAAACTGACAGAAGACAGATTTTCTTCAATAAACTGAATTTCTCAAATTGATGGATACGAATATTCATTTGGAATGAAGTTCCCTATCACACTTTAGGTACGCTCCAGACACTTGTTATGAGAACTCGGCCCAACAAAAACTTTACATAGAATATACATGTATAACAGTCATTTGGCTTTAACAACAAAATTCGACAAATCTCTCCAGCTGAATTCTAGTCATTTATAAAACATAGGACAGCGACAAGAAACGATCTGCATAATTATCACAGTTTTGGGAAAATATTGTACAAGTAGTGGTAAATACAGTGAAATTATTATGTACTTATGACTTTTGTCATATACATTTTATTCTAGTAAGTCACTATTTGACCATGGAAGATTGTGTACAAAATCAGCAACCCATATATCACACCAGTGGGTTAACTCCGGCTACCATCGAGAGCAAGGCCATCCGCACGTACATGCCGTACTCGGCTTGTCGGAAATAAGCAGCGCGAGGGTCAGAATCGAAATCTACAGAGATTTCGTCGAGACGCGGTAGCGGGTGCATCACGATCATGCGGCGGCGCGCGCGCGTCATCAGCTGCGGCGTCACCACCAGCACACCACTTGCCTGTAAATTGTTGGATATTAGACTGTTACACGGTAAAAAATCTCACCTTATGAGATTTTTTGGGTTTTTATGGTGAATTATGACCCAAACACTATATGTATAATACAAGTTAATCCTATATTTAAGTGTTCTCACCTTTTCGTACTCCTCTTGGCTTTCAAATCTCTCCCGTTGAATTCTAGTCATGTATAAAACGTGTGTGTCTGCTAACACATCTTCTAAACGGTCGAATACCTTTTGTGGTATCCCTTTTGATGCGATATAGTCCGTAATATGTTTCGGCATTCCAAGGCCTGGTGGACTCACGTATTGAAGCGTTACTTGGTACAGGGTAAGAAGTCGAGCTAAAGAATGAACCGTGCGTCCATTTTTAAGATCTCCGACCATTGTTATGGTAAGACCGTTGACTGTGCCAATTTCTTCTCGAATAGTGAACACGTCCAGCAATGCTTGAGTGGGATGCTCTCCTACACCATCACCAGCATTAATAATTGGTCTTCGGCAATGTCGGGAGGCACGCTGTAAATAAAATCAAAATGAGTATTTTGTTCTGATCTAGGTAATATATGTAAAACTAAATTATTGACAAATATTTTCGTTTGTATTTTTAAAAGTATTTTGACTTACTTTAACTGCTCCAGGTTCAGGATGACGAAGTACCACGACATCGGAATAACTGGCCAGTACTGCGACACTGTCTTCTAATGTCTCTCCTTTTTTAGCTGAAGAGCTAGTTGCATCTGTGTGAATAACAGAACCTCCTAGTCTTTGCATGGCTGCAGCAAAACTGCAACTTGTACGAGTGCTCACTTCATAAAATACGGAAGACATAACTTTCCCTCGCAAGACATCATCTAAGAAACGACCCTTACTCACACTTGTTTTCATAAATTGTGCGAGGTTAAATATATCATTAAGGGTTTCTTTGTTAAATGAGTCAACAGTCAGAATACTTTTACCGAACAAATCACTTCTTTGCTTTTGAGAAGTAGATACTTGAGGAGGATTATAATATGATGAACTGTCGAGTCTTTGCCTCGTAATGGGTTGTCCAAGCAGAGGTGACGCACTTCTTAATGCAGGAGCCTCATTGAAATGTACATTTAATTTTACTTCTGGTTTAAGGTCCATTTGATCAGATTCAAGGTCACTTAGTCGAGTTTGATCTGCGGGGTTATGGAAGTCCAAAGCAGAATTAGGCCTGCTGAGTTCTTTCTCAGATTTTTCAATTGCAAAAATAGGGAATGTGTGTTTTTTAGGAGCAGGCCAGTCACGAACGTTTTGCCCAAAACCTGGAGACACAAGAACTTGACCTTCCACGTAAGCAATCTCACCACGGAGAGTGACACGATGTACTGATCCGCATACTGTCATGCCGGCAAAAGGAGTCCATTTTGATTTAGTGAAATCCATGCTTTCTGGAATAGTCCATTCGAAATCCATATCAACTTCTACATACGTATTAGGTTGCTCAGGCAAATTAAATATTTTTCTTGGGTTTCTGTGAAATTTATTGATTATGTCCTCTATTGTCAGACGACCTTCATGGACAGCATTTAATAGCAAAGGTAAGATTGTTTCAAGGCCGGGAAAACCTGGTAAAGCTTTTTCTGCGTCTTTTTCAGCCACAGAATGAGGAGCATGATCCGTAGCAAATACATCGATTATGTCCATATTTTTCCATAGTTCTGCTTGGTCTTCAGGACTGCAAAGAACTGGTCGTACTTCTGCGCGTCCCTTGCCTATACGATCAATGTCATCAGTGCTCAAAAACAAGTGATGAGGACATACTTCGCAAGTGACCTTCAAGCCCCTTTCTTTAGCAGCCCTAATAATCAAAATTTCTTCTTTGCGCGCCACATGACATATATGAATCGACCGATCAAGCATTGACGCCATTAAAATGATAGCTCCCGTCTTTTCACGTTCCGCATGGGCACAAATAGGCATTTTTTTTGGCCAGTTTTGAAGATGCCGTTGCCATACAGTCATGTCGTCCAATTTCAAAGTTGTAAATGTTTCGTTTAGATACATTTTCAAGGCTGCGGCTTGGGGTGCCATTTCTGCAGCAGTTTCGCAGTTGGTGGTGGAAGCGCCCATAAATAGAGCGTAGTCACAACGAGCACTCACACGTGTCAGCGCAGAAGCGTAGTCATAGGACGAGCGATCAATGACGGGGGGATTAGTGTTTGGCATAGCGCAAATCATCGTGATTCCGCCAGCTAGTGCAGCTGCGGTGCAGGACGCAAAGTCTTCCTTGTATGTTGCGCCGGGTTCACGGGCATGAACGTGGACATCAATGAAGCCAGGTAATTTAATTATATTGCGTGATGTCATGCAGTCCGTGTGAGTTTTCATCGCCGGTACGCCGTCGCACTTTAGCATAGCCTGAAATTTTATAAAGTGTTTTAAATTTGATAAGAACTACTGAATTAGCTTGTAAGCTCCAATGTACACATGAAAGCTACGAATAAATGACTTATACTTATGACTTAATTATAAAAAAATAATGTGCTTACAAAATAATAAATCAAAGCGAATAGTTCATACCTTTACTAATAGTTTTGCGCATTTAACGTCGGTAACCAGAGGCACGGCATAATCAACAGCCAATCGTCGTGTGCGATAACCGTGTGTGGTAAAGGAGGAAACGCGACGAGCCCCTCCTCTCATTGGCAAGTTAATAACTAGATCTAATTGACGTCTTGCCATAAAATCTGCTAGATGCATAAGTTCCCCGTCCGAGCGATCGTCTTCTGGGTCTCCTATGTGATCAAACGTCCACTGCACACTTTCAACCTGCGAAATAATTACACTTCATAAAAAACTCGAGCTTTTTAACTACTTACTACTAATTTTGTCTATAAACTTCAGAATTTATAACGTTCATATACCTACTAAAATGTAGCACATCTTACATACCTCCACACCGTGTTCAGTATAAAAATCACCCGTGCCCATGCTAGCATAAAGCTTGTACCCCATGTTGTGCAAGGTGCGAACGCTAGGTAACAACTCCATTTTGTGCTGTAAACAAAAAAAAAATGATTAAGTGAAGATCCCAGACAATGATCATTTAACTAAAATTTGTTTTGTTTCTTTTGATGTTCTTTTAACATAGGTATATAAATGCTTTTGTCAAACAAATAAAATAAAGAAGATTTCAATATTACCTTAAATGTTCCGACTGAGAGCAATATGGCTTTTTTAGGTATCCTGAAACCTGTACTCATCAGTGATTTCAAATAAGCTTCATAGCGGTTTTCACCAAAACAAGCCACTTCCCCAGTTGACGCCATTTCCACGCCTAGAGTGACATCTGCACCAGCCAATCGAGAAAAAGAAAATTGTGGCACTTTCACGCCCACTTTTCCACATCCCCCCATTACGTTAACAGGTTCTACGGGTAAACCTAAAATAACTTTAGTTGCAACAGCAACAAAATCGTGGTCCAGTGTTTTGGAAACAAATGGGAACGATCGAGATACTCGAACATTACACTCTATAACTTTAAGCTCGTTGTCTTTTGCAATCAATTGCATATTAAAGGGGCCGCTAACATCAAGTGTTTCGGCGATTGTTCCAGCGATTCCTTTGATTTTATCCAATGTTTCGTTGTTTATATCTTGTGGTGGTGTTACTAACGTAGCGTCGCCAGAGTGGACACCAGCATTTTCTACGTGCTCGGAAACAGCCATACAAACAATAATACCATCAGCAGCAACAACGTCGACATCGATTTCTTTTGCATCCATTATAAATTTCGAAATCACTACTGGGTGATCTTTACTCACTTTGCTAGCTGATTTAAGGTAAGCTTCTAAATCTTGGTTTGAATATGCCACATTCATAGCTGCTCCGCTCAGCACATATGAGGGTCTGACCAAACACGGATAACCAACTTCATCGCAAAAACTTGTTGCAGAATCGAGGTCGGTAAGCTCTTTCCACCGCGGTTGTAATATATTTTTTCGGTCGAGCATGCGGGAAAATTTAAATCTATTTTCGGCATTGTCTATCATATCTGGCGATGTCCCTAAGATCTTCGCTTGCTGCCGATGCAAATCCATAGCAATATTATTTGGGAGTTGTCCTCCCATAGACAATACAACGCCATCAGGATGTTCTATGTTATATATGTCCATTACCACTTCAAAAGATATTTCTTCGAAATATAGCCGATCGCTCATGTCGTAATCGGTACTAACAGTCTCCGGATTATAATTGACCATTATTGTGTTTTTGCCTTGATTGCGCAATTCTCTAAGACAACCTACTGCACACCAATCGAATTCAACGGAACTTCCAATTCTGTAGACACCAGAACCCAGGACCATAACAAATCCTCCAGGAAAATCTAAATCGTGCTTGCTTCCATTGTACGTTAGGTACAGATAGTTAGTCGAAGCCGGCCACTCTGCAGCAACTGTATCAATCTTTTTAACACATGGCGTTATTTTGAATTCTTCCCTCAGTTTTCTCACTGCTAATTCAGTACTTTTTATAGCATTAGCTATTTGTTTATCTGAAAATCCAATCTGTTTTGCGTTTTTTAGTATGTCTGTTGTTATTGAACTGTGACTGATACTTTCTAAGATTTTGTAATAGCTGATAATATTTTTAAACTTCTCTAAGAACCATCTGTCAATCTTTGTCAATTCGTAAAGTTTTTCAACTGTATAATTCTTCTTAAGCGCAGCAGCCAGGACAAACATACGTTTATCTGTTGGTTCTCTCAGCTCATTTTCATTCACTTCTTTGATATTAGGATCAAATCCATTAACATTTTCATCCACCATTCTTATTGCTTTCTGAAAAGCCTCCTCAAAATTTCTCCCAATGGACATGACTTCTCCAACACTTTTCATGGAGCTACCTATTTTAGTACTGACTCTTGTGAATTTAGCCAAATCCCATCGCGGTATCTTAACAACGCAATAATCCAAACTTGGTTCAAAGCAGGCCGTGGTGACACCGGTTACTGAATTTTTTATAGCAGGAAGTGGAATACTAAGAGCCAATTTAGCAGCAACATATGCTAAAGGGTATCCTGTGGCTTTGCTAGCCAAAGCAGAACTTCTTGATAATCTTGCATTTACTTCTATTATGTAAAATTGTTCAGAACTCGGATTAAGAGCGTATTGTATATTACACTCACCAACAATTCCGAAATGTCTTATAACTTTCAAAGCAGTATTTCTTAACATGTAGTATTCTCGGTTTGAAAGAGTTTGACTCGGTGCTACGACAATCGATTCCCCAGTATGAATTCCAAGAGGATCAACATTTTCCATGTTACAAACGGTGATACAATTATCATAGGCATCTCTCACTACTTCATATTCAACTTCCTTCCATCCTTTTAGTGATTTATCGATAATCAGTTGATCGGAATGCGAAAAGGCTTGATGGGCTAAGTTTCTTAGTTCTTCTTCGTTATTTGCAAAACCAGAACCTAGGCCACCGAGGGAAAAAGCAGCTCGTGCCATGACTGGGTATCCGATTTGAAGAGCTGCATTAACTGCGTCATCAACAGAAAATACTGCTGCACTTGGAGCTACTTTTTCACCAATAGCGTTAATTTTTTCTGCAAATATTTTCCTGTCCTCTGTATCAATTATAGATTGTATTGGTGTTCCTAAGACCTGAACATTGTACTTTTCAAAAACTTTAGATTTCTGCAATTCAACTCCACAATTCAAAGCAGTTTGCCCTCCGAACGTAAGTAAAACCCCTGTCGGCCGTTCGGCTTTTATCACTTGTTCTACGTATTCAGGAGTGATTGGGAGAAAATAAACTTTATCCGCTAAACCTTTAGAGGTCTGAACTGTGGCAATGTTCGGATTTATTAACACTGTTTGAATTTTTTCTTCTTGCATTGCTTTAACTCCTTGAGATCCGGAATAATCAAACTCTCCGGCCTGGCCGATAGACAAGCCCCCTGAACCAAGAATGAGAACTTTTTTCGGTCTCTCAGTTATTGTGGGAGTAAACGTAAGTTTTTCTGTAATCTTCTTGTCAATAACATACGTCTTATTTGTTTTGTAGGCTTGAACGGCGTCCACGAATATATCAAAAAGACATTCTAAGTCAGTTGGGCCTGCAGTGTGTTCAGGATGGAACTGCACACTGAAATATGGTTTTGATTTGTGTATAATACCTTCATTTGTTTTGTCATTTTCATTTGTAAAAAGGATTTTCCAGTCTTTCGGTAATGTGCTACCATCGACAGCGAACCCGTGGTTCTGTGATGTCATAAAGCACCTTCCTGTATCACTATGTGTGCAAGGCAAGTTATGTCCTCGGTTTCCGTAACTGCAAACAAATGTTAATGAAGTGAATTAATAATAAGTTAAAGACATCCTTATTAATAATACATAATTAAAGTTGAATAAATATCATTCAAATAAACTATTACTTACCTCATTTTAAACGTGTTACATCCAACAGCAGTAGACAATAACTGATGTCCGAGACAAATACCAAACACTGGTTTTACGCTAGTCGAATTTATCACGCTGCGAATATTGTCCACCACTTTTTTACATATTTCTGGATCACCAGGACCGTTGCTTATAAACAATCCATCGTAATTTTCAAGATCTAGTTTGTGATCCCATGGCACTACGGTCACTTTTGCGTTTCTTTTAATCAAGCATCGTATTTGATTGTATTTAAGTCCACAATCAACAGCCATAATCGAAACAACGCCATTTGTATTGTACACTTTTGTTTCCTGAAAGCGTTATAATTTTTAATAAGTGGTACAAGTAAAAACTATTAATCATGTGCTTGTACTTAAAATGTAGAACGTGCATGAGACCCTCAGTGAAATTAAACTCACCTTAACAGATACCTCAGCGACTAAGTTTCTAGTATTTGGATCAGGTATAGTAGGTAGGGGACCAGACGGAAGAACTCCTTGGACAATTCGGCCCAGGGTTACCCCGTCTCGTAGGCGACAGGTCAACGCCCTGGTGTCCACGTCACAGAGACCCGGTACTCCGTAAGAAGATAGCCATGATCCCAGGGACTTTTTAGCTCGCCAATGGCTCGCATGTTTGCTTATCTCACCAACAATCAACCCTGCCGCCCAGATACGACTTGATTCAAACCACCTATTGGAAGAAAGAAAATGGAAGAAAGAAAAATTTAAATTTTTTTGCAGACTGTATTTGCATTGTTATCTAGCCTACATAATATATGCATATGTATAGGTATACCGAATTTTAGGTCAACTCGATCACCAAATTATTATACACGAAGAAATTATTGGTAGGTAAGGTATATTATCATAAGAGTTACGGAAATCCATAGGCAGTGGAGATTGCTTACAGCTAGGTGACTCCACGTGCTTGTTTGCCTTCCTTGTTGTATAAAAAACATAAACTCGTCAAATTTTTGGAACTCGTTCTTAAGTAGGTATAGGAACTACCTATTACGCAAAAAATCTGGGTCCGGAATTGAAGAACGTGACTGTGCCTAAAATGGATGATATGACGCCAGTGTTGTTTCTAGTATCGAGCTCATTCTTATCTAACTAACATTTAAATATTATTTTAGTATCGTGGGCTACCGCACAGGAAATGTAATCTATTTATCAATGCGAGAAAAAATAGTTAGGTATAGATATCACTAAGTAAGATAAAGTTTTTCAGACAAAACAAAACCTAGGAAAGTGACAACCACCACTTATTTCTGGCGGTGTCGGGTTTGGTGAATAAAGTGTCTGTGCCCTGTGAGAGCTATTGTCTAACGCACTCAAAATCATAATTCGTAGCCCATTTACGTACCTATTTCGTGTTTCTTTTTGTCAAACGGTATACGATGAGGGTAAAAAGAAATGGCGTCAAGCCACACAGAAGAGAATCAACTTTAATGAATTTTCATAAAAAATATACAGAAACGCCACAAAGAGGAGATTGGGGTGCGAGGATGTCTCGAGCGCCTTAATTAATATACGCTAAGCGACTTACCTAGGTATGTCATGCTCATCGCGCTCGGCTTCGTCTGGTACTCCATAGTTGCCCACCAGTGGGTAGGTCAGTACCAGCAGCTGCGTGTGGTACGACGGGTCCGTCAGCGATTCGGGGTAGCCGACCATCCCCGTCTGGAATACTGCATAAGGGGTAATTGTTAGTTGAAAACCTTCTAGAGGAGTTACATTCTGTACAATTTAAAAATACAGTAGTATAAACAGCAGTACAATCCGTGAGCTCTTAGAATGCCATTCGGAATTATCTTGCTGTTTCACTCACTCTTATGTGTTTGATATTTGAATCGACCGAGAGAGTGAGACAGCTTAGCCAGACAAACCCGAATGGCATTCTGAGAGCTCACGGACTGTAGATTGTTTCTTTGACCGAAACACCATCTCATTCATTCCATCTCCAGCCTATATACGTGCCACGGCTGGTCACAGGCCTTCTCTCAGAATGAGAGGGCTCGCGCTGTAGTTCCCACACGGGCCCATTGCGGATTTAAAATTTCACATCATAAGTATGTCAGAAATATACAAATTTGAAAATAAAGTGTATAATATATTTTTGTTAGATGATTTGGATTATTTACTTTTAGTAGTTAATAGGACCATTCTTCGGACAAGCGTTTCGCTAGAAAACGGGTCGTGTTTGTTGTTTTTAAGTTTCGACAACGCGTGAGCGTCTTGTGTGGTCTTGGTGGGTTTAGGCATTATGGGGAGTTGGGTTGCGGAATGACAAGGTTCAGTAATAACTTAGGCTGCACGATAACGTTTCTGCTTACTGGCCATTACGGTCAGACTATATTCCATCTGCAACGTACTAC